>JAKTTA010000492.1:0-10742 GCA_030580415.1 Citeromyces nyonsensis
AAAAGGTTCCGGATCAGCAGGTCACGTCGGGAAAGAAGGAATGGCAGCAAATCGTTGGGTTCATCGTTATCATCGCCATCTACTTCTCGAAGACCTCTTGGACTCAGTACCTCCCCATCAATGGTACTGGTGTTTTCGACAACACTGGAGCGGCCTACGACGTGAGTCAGATTATTGGAGCCGATGGAAAGTTTGACGATGCCGCCTACCAGAACTACTCTCCCGCTTACCTTTCTGCTGGTGCGCTCGTGTACTTTGGCGGTAAGTTTGCCTTTTACCTGGCCAGTATCACTTTCTCCATCCTTTACTACCGCAAGGAGATCGTGGAAGGCTGCAAGACTATGTGGGTATCCTTGAGAAGCGAGGAGAAGGCGAGAGGAAGATACGACGATCCATTTACCAGAGCTATGCGCGTCCACCCAGAAGTACCAGCCTGGTGGTTCATGGTCACCATTGTCATCTCTCTTGTGCTCTTCATCGTGATGGTGGAAGTGTACAAAGAGACCGACACCCCGGTGTGGACCGTGTTTTTCTCTCTCCTCATGAACATTGTATTTATCATGCCTATGGGTTTGCTGTACGCACAAACAGACACCTACTTCACCGTGAGTTTCTTTGTCAAGGTGCTGATGGGGTTCATGAAACCCCACAACGCCAACGCCAACCTTATCGCCGAGTTCATGACAGGGAACTTCTGGGAACAGGCCCAGAACTATATCACCAACCAGAAACAAACCCACTACGCAAAGATGCCTTCAAGAGCACTTTTCAGAGCTCAGTTCCTCTCCACCTTGGTGACTGTGTTTACCAACATTGCACTGCTCAAGTGGGAATTTGTCGGTATTCCAGACTACTGCTCTCCTCACCAAGCTTCAAAGTTCACCTGTCAGTCGGCTCTATCCGATTTCTCTTCCACTATCCTGTGGGGAACCATCGGCCCCAAGGCTTACTTCAGTGGGCTGTACCCAGCTCTTAAGTGGTCCTTCCTGATTGGTGCTTTGCTTCCCCTCCCAGTGTGGCTGGCTGAGAAGTACATGAAGAAACACCTTAGACGGTGGAACGTGCTGATTTTCCTGTCTGGTTTCTACAACTGGGCTCCAAACAACTTTTTGTATGTCACAGGCAACTTCTACATCGGCGCCCTCTTCAACTACTTTATCAGAAAGAGATACCTGGCGTGGTGGCAGAAGTACAACTACATCTTGTACGCAGCGTTGGGAACCGGTGTTGGCTTTGGTGCTGTTATCCTCTTTTTCGCTACAGACTATAACCACATAGCCACTATTGACTGGTGGGGAAACAATGTCTACATGGGAGGAGCCAATATGACCGGAGCAGACTACAATGGATTCCCATTGGCTGCTGTTCCTTCCGCCGGATTCTTTGGGCCCAGCGTAGGTCACTTCCCCAAGGCTATTTGAAAGAATTGTGTTTATAGTTTAGTTTGGGTTTGTTTATTATATTGTATTAAAATTAGTGCTTAGTAGCGTGAGTTTGGTTTTGGTACTATTATTGTCTGAGGACCTAGTATTTTTTTTGTGCCATATATATAGTCATATTTGACTGATGAAGTTGTGGTAAGGTTATTTGACGTTTATACTCTATGATGGTACACTTTTAGTCATCGCATCTTTCCCAATGTGGGAGGATGAGAAGTTTCCTAAAGCTACAAGATGTTGAAGGATAAGCCCGCATTCTTAGAATTGATTATCGCCAAATGCTGCGAGTAAGATAGGGCTGTCGTTGGATAGTTTTATATGATTTTCCTTGACCTGAAATGGTCAAAGTTACAGCTGAAACAGATCTAATGATTATCTTCTGATCTGACGTGGACTTATGATTATAGATCTGCGGCACCTCTAAGGAATCAAAAAATATCCTGGTTGGTATGACTGCAAGCTGAGTGTGAGTGCTCTGAGCTTTACCAAATAAAAAGCAAAAGACACAGACAACCCGACTGAGATTTCCATATCCGCTATAGACAAAAGAACATGACTAGAAATAGGTTTGACTTCTCTGTTGACCATGCTATCACTATCGTTCCATGCAGACAAGCCATAGCTGAAAGTTGTTTTGGAGAGTGCCACAGAACGTAGCTCCTCTCTAACTAGAAAGACTTTTGTTTGGATGCAGAAGAAGAAAATTAGCTTTATCATCAATCCTACAAAAATTGAACCATTATTCACGACCCAAAGTTCAGACACTTCCGCTTCGCTTCAAAGTCTGCCCACCTTTTATCCTCACACCACACTACTGCTTACAAAAGGGTGGACCAGTAGTGCATGCACCAAACGCGCTTACAAATTCGCGCCATCTGATTGGCTCACAAATCAGCCCCTTTTTCAAATTAAACTATATAAAAAAAACATCTTAATCCGTACATTTCCAAAGCGATTTTATACATACAGCTCACAAAATGTCAATAGTCGGCGTGAAAAAGGTAGTCAGCCATCTCTTGGGGAAAAAGGGCGACAGCAATGAAGAGTCGCTTTTATCGGGAAACTCCTCTGAAGGGTATGGTACAAGGAGAAATGACAATGAGAACAACATCCAGTCTTCACCGTCAGTAGCTAGTTTCAAAAGTGACGAACGCGAGGAATCTTCAGGCAATCTTTTTGGATCATTTGACCCTCGGTTTGTGAGTGATCTCATTATCGGTCTTTCTGATGGACTTACCGTGCCTTTTGCGTTGACTGCAGGTTTATCGTCTTTGGGAGACACCTCTCTTGTGATTACCGGAGGAATGGCAGAGTTGGTGTCTGGCGCTATATCCATGGGATTAGGTGGATTTCTGGCAGCTCGCTCGGAATTAGATTACTATAGGACACAAGTGGGTAAAGAGAAACAAGAGTTTTTCAAAAGGCCCGACTTGATAACGCAAGAAGTGGAAGATATTTTGTTTGATATCGGGATTCAGGAAGATACAGCAGCTTTGTTTCTTCGAGATCTTGAGAAATCGCCAAAGGACATGATCGATTTCGTGATACGGTTCGGAAAGGGTCTTGAAGAGCCAGCAGAAAACCGTCAAGTTATATCTGCTTTGACGATTGGGTCAGGATACTTTTTCGGTGGATTTATTCCACTCTTCCCATACTTTTTCACCACATATGTCTATACCGGGTTCATCATCTCTGTAATAGTGATGGTGATAACTTTGTTCTGGTTTGGGTATTTGAAGACATCTGTTTCCCTGGGGGATGAGGCGTCTTTGGGAAAGAAGGTTTCA
The DNA here is from genome assembly GCA_030580415.1 of Citeromyces nyonsensis. Lineage (NCBI taxonomy): Eukaryota > Fungi > Ascomycota > Pichiomycetes > Pichiales > Pichiaceae > Citeromyces > Citeromyces nyonsensis. The sequence goes on from JAKTTA010000492.1 coordinate 3,227, forward strand.
GAAGGTTTCCAAATGGTACTCATAGGGTCTCTAGCAGCGGGCGCTGCTTGGGGGCTAGTGCGTCTCATAGAATAAGGATCAGCATAAGGCATATTGTAGATTAGGTATTGGAATAATATTACTGCGTTTCACAAATTGGTGAAGGATCAAGAGTGATTGTGGATTGCAGATGGGGCACTGGAAGGGATTGGCAATCTAATCATTTCCCGTAGTAGGAGCATCAATAAGATGAGATTCTCTTTGACTAACATTGGGTCGACCCCTTTTTTGATCTCGATAGAATGGTATATCGTTAATTGCTGGTGCCAAGACATCCTGATGCTATTACTTAAGGAATGATGAATGTGATGTACCAAGAATATGGCTGTAGCCCCTGATGCTGCCTTTTGACCTGCAATATACACTATTTCCTTTATGGTACCATTACCTTATGTCGAGCAGTGATATTGATAAGAATCAATCCACTCACCAAAAAAAAAAAAAATCACCACGAAAGTGAGCGGAGTCTCAAAAAGGTCTTGCAATCACAGTTTTGCATAGTTGCCCTTTAACCGTCTTTTAAAGAACTTTGCACAGCCACTTTGCCCCAAGCGTAAACCTTGAATACCTTATTCAAGTACTTAGCAAGAGTAGATAAGGCTGTTTTAGGACCAAGTGGTGGACTCCAAAAGATATGCCAGATAAAGGCTTTCAATTATTCTCAATGACTTTTTGAACAGAAATCGTAAACTTCTATCGTGAAAGTACAATGTGGTAGAATAAAATTGCTTTTGTGATATCTGGCTATCATTGAAACATTATTGGAACTCACGTTCCATATGAAGCTCACGCGGCGTTAGGCGCATGATGATACGTATCACGTAAGCCAGATTATAAGTAGTATGTATGTTTCTCATGACTTGAGTGAATTAGTATCCCATAATGCCCGTTTTATTAGGTCTTCAATACTCTGAACTCGTGCGTGAACTGAAAAGTGTCACCTTGCATGATCAAATTTGAACATATGGATCCCTCGCTTGAGCTAAAGGACGACACGATGCGATCAAGGTAAATTAAAACAGCTCAGGTCACCACGGAACGTGATCTACGATCCGAGACGATCTGACTTAGGTATGATGTATGGAAGTTGACGAACGACATCCACACATTTTTCCTCCGATTTTGTGAGTTCGTTTGTTCTTCGATGTTAGACCTAGTGCATTCTCGAGAAAAGCCAAAAGTTGTCAGTCTCCCGTTTTCACGAACCCAGTAACATAACTTATATTACTTGTTGCATAAATTTACCCCTGTGGTGGGTAGTTTCTGATCTAGAAAATCGCAAAATTTCAGATCAGATCAGATCGCGATGATCTGGTGCCACTTTCCCGACTCATAAATAGACCAATAACTTCCCAATTTGTCCTTCAATCACTCAAATGGTCCCCGATGCATGCTTAGAGGGTATGAAGACTTCGGTAGAGACAATGTCATTCATCAATCCTTCAAACACCACCTCATAGATGGCAGGCCAACCTGGCCCAACTCTTCCACCAGCAAAACCGCTTCTAAAAATCTATTGATAATATTACTTTTTTCTATTTTTCACTTCTCCCCGTCTACTTCTTCTCCTCACCGTTCAAGGGCTTTCTCAGCACATACAACATCATTGGGGTAAACAGTTTCTGTTTGCCTCCCTCCACCAAATTGACAGCCGCATCCTCCAGTGCGATTGTCACTTGTCTGGAACCCTTTGGAGCGAACCCCACCTTCTCCATCAAACCAACAGCTTCCGTTGTAACTCTTCTTCCAACCTTGGAGGTTCTGAAAACACTCCACAAATCTCCCAGACTTTGCACGTGCCTCCACTCACCGGCAAGAGGGTAGTACCATGGGATATCGTCACCTACGCTGGCCAAGTCTCTTTCGTACTCCACCTCGAACCCAACGTTCTTAAACGCTTGCTCGGCAACCGCTCTGCTATACATCTTTGGGATTCCGTCACCCACCTCGATTCCGTAAGCGATTTCACGGTGTTTCTGGTTCTCCTCGTCGTATGCATCGGTCATAACCCACTCGTAAACTCCGAAAACTCCGCCAGGCTTCAAAACTTTGTAAATCTCACCATAAACACCCTCCAAGACTGGAGCATGCACAGTAGCCTCAATGGCGTACACAGCGTCGAAAGATTCGGGCTCAAAGTCCATTTGCATGAAATCACCCTTTACAAACGACAATTTGTCGTCAAGCTTGTACTGCTTGGCGTAATGGTTGGCGCGCTCAATCTGGTAATCGTTGTTATTCAGCCCAACAATGGTACAGTCCGTGAAACGGCAGATCTCACGAGCTGGTCCACCAACACCGCATCCAACGTCCAAAACGCGCATGTTCTCGTCAATGCCCATCTTGTAGGCAAGATAGTGCTCGTGTCTAGCGGTGGCCTGTCTAAAGGCCTCTCCTTTGTAATATCTGGAGAAATGGAAAGAGGAACCCCAGCCATACTCGTAAAAATCGGTAACCAAGTTGTAGTAATGCTTTGTCAAAGCCGAGTAGTCTTCCAAACGGGAGTCTTCGGTGTCCTTGTCGGTTTTACCGTCCCAGTGCTTAAAGTAGCCCTCCATAGCCACTTCCTGGGCATCAGCTTTCTTGTTCATCCAGGCAAGAAGTCCCTTATTCTTGGCGGCGTCCTTGCCGTGAAGCGCTTGCGCGAATTCTTTGTCGGATGCAAAATCCTTGGGAGCGAGTTTGGTGATGGATGTCATTAGCGAGAGACTGAAGGGATTCTGGCGATTTTATTCTTTCAGAAAATGATACGAGGAACGAGGGTGTGCGGATGCAACCACGCGGGTATGCGGTGCGGTGCGGTACGGCCGTGAGCCGAGCCGAGCCACAAAAGGAGAAAAAAAATCAGAGATTCATGTTTTCATCTGGTTCTAAATGTAGTAATGACTTTTTTGAGGTGTATTGGGTGACGTTGTTTCAGCGATTTGATGCTTCTAATCATCAACCATCTCAGCTCCTCAGTCTGAAGGCTTATTTCTAGCCTTTTTGTTTCCATCATAGGCTTTCAGTTTGTCAGAAGAGCGTCTGGATTGGTTTGCCAAGTGAAGACATCTAGGTGGGAAATAGGCATAGATATAAGGCGCATATGCGTCTGTATGCACAGCCGGTGCGACTCACTCTTTTGAAAGCAGATATTGAAACTTCTGGAAGATGAATCCTGGAAAAATTATTCCCACTTGATCTCAGATACTCTTCGCCAAATATCTCGCTTTTTTAAAGATGGAATGATGCTAGATCTTCTTGTAGGCTTAATATGCGAAACTTTTCATGCAAGTGCATGCATAGACGCGAGGCGGATTATCTACACTTTTGTTTTCCCTCTCATAGAACACCATTCGAAACTGTCTTATTGGCAATTTTTTAGCTCCACCAGGTATGACCATTACAGAACCTTTTGAACAATCTCTCACATAGTAATGCATGCCCCATCGAGAGAATAAACCTCGCTGGGATGATATGCATAAACGCCTTGAACAGGGCGCCTGACCAATCCAAGCAAAGCTTAAATCGCATCACATCTCCAAAAGATTCCTTAAATGCAACCACTTCTTCTCTCAACATCCCTTGTCGACCCATCACCCAAAAGTTCTAGACCCTTTCTAACTATTGCGTGCAAATCGTGAAAAACACCCTTTTTTGGCAAACTGGATTTGTCCTTCAGCATGAGCAAAACATCTCGGGCCATGACATCGAGAAGACGTGGCAAGCGAATAATCTTCCTTGTATCTGTCATTGCATCCCTTGCCCTGTTTGCATTCTATAAAAGCACTACAGGAAGCACCAAAACCGTCTCCTACTACCAGTCTCACAAGGCTGAGCTGCCTGACACTCCTGTGGGATCACCAGACTCCGATCACGGACTCGAAAGCGCCGTCAAGAAGGACAAAACAGCCCTCAGAAAGAAAAATAGAGAATCTGTGCCGCCCAAACTCCGCAAGGAAGCGGAAAGACTCAAGAGTTTGCAAAAGTTCTTTCAGAACTACTTCAAGTTGCTTGCGGAAAACAAACCAAAGCATCCCATCTTTAATCCAAGGGACAAGACACCCAAGGTTGATAAACCACGTGAGTACGGCGATTCCGGCATAGTAAATATAGCTATATACGATCACGGAGACAAATTTCCCCTTTTGTCTGAAGCATATTTGAACGATTCCTTGAAACTAAGTTATGATTTCGTTCAAGATATGAAGAAATCACACGAAAAAGTTGTGGCTGGAATCCCGACAGATTTCCCTCCAGACGTCTACAAAGGCACAGGTATTGCGTTTATTGGAGGAAACAAGTTTTCGTGGCTCTCTCTTTTGAGTATAGAAAACTTGCGGCAAACCGGTTCAACGGTCCCCGTTGAGCTGATCATTCCCTTTCCCGAAGACTACGAAGTGGAGTTGTGTCAGGAAATCCTGCCGAAACTAAACGCCAGATGCGTTCTGCTTTCGGATGTGATTGGCGAAGAGGTTCTGCGTAAGGCGGAACTCAAAGGGTACGAATACAAGGCTCTGGCGCTGGTGGCTTCGAGTTTTGAAAACGTGTTGCTTGTGGATTCCGATAACGTGATTATCAAGAACCCGGACGTTTTGTTTCTTTCTGAACCGTTTATATCTACCGGCATGGTGATGTGGCCAGACTTCTGGAGACGGGTGACCCATCCGCAGTACTACGAGATTGCCGATGTAAAACTGGGAGATAAATGGATCAGAAACGGGATTGACACATATACGGATCCTTCAAAATATTCTACCGGAGAGGAGGATCCGCATTCTGGAATCCCGCTGCACGATCGGGCAGGAGCTATTCCTGATGGGTCCACGGAATCGGGTCAAATACTGGTTAACAAAAAGACGCATTCTCAGGCAATTCTGCTCTCCATTTACTACAACGTTTACGGTCAGGATTTCTACTATCCGCTGTTTGCTCAGGGGGCCTATGGCGAGGGTGACAAGGAAACTTTTTTGGCGGCGGTGAACTACTACAAGCTTCCCTTTTATCAGGTGAAGAAAAGTGTTGATGTTACAGGTTACTGGAAACCAGACAACGTGTACCAGGGGTGCGGGATGTTGCAGTACGATCCTACGATCGACTACAAGCTTCTGCAGACCTACTTGGAAGAACAGAATGCGTCGCAAGGCTCAGAAGATAGCTGGTTGAAAAAGGCTTTCAAGGGAGAAAAGTACAACCCTTCCAAGTTTGAAAAGAGGTTTACCAAAAGAAATAGTCGGGTGATGTTTGTGCATGCGAATTTCCCGAAATTGGATCCTGCTGGGTTGAAGTTTAACAATATGTTGTTTTTGAACGGAGACCCAGATAAGAGGGTGCGTTTTTACCAAGATCAGTCTGGACTGACGTTTGATTTTGAGCTTCGACAGTGGAGGATTATCAAAAAGTATTTCTGCGATAGAGCGGTTTTTTTCAATTACTTGAGTGGATTCGAAGCTATTAGTGGGAAAGAGTACTGTGAGTTTGTGGAGAAGGAGCTGGAATTTTTGGAGGATACCACGGATTGGATTGATTTGCATAAGTTGGATTAGCATCATTGGAGCGAATCAGCATAAACATCATTGACGCGAAGCGGAAATGATGCTTTTGTGAGTGTTGTGAGTGGAGCAAAGAAGCGATTTTAAACCGAAATATTAAATGATTACATCTTGGAGCGAACCGGAATGATGCTTTCTTAGAACAGGACGTCGAAGAGAGTGAGAATCCCGTAAGGCGAGGAGACCACATTCTTTGTAAGATGCTTTCGAAGAGTCGAGTTCTTTGGGAATGTTTTTTTGGTTACATTTCTGGATCATCGAGGTGGAAAAAATGATGTGAAACAGGAGTTGTTGAATTATCTTCCTCATTACTTAACCGACGAAAAACTGCATTTTTTTCCGATTCCAGGCGAGGATTTGCTGTGAACTTGAGATTCTAAAGTTCTCAAAAGTGGCATCTTTGTATATTTGGCTTCTACGTGTATTGACATCAAAGTCTGAATGCGACGAAAGGTATCGTGGAAGGTGGTGACCTATTTCTGTAGCTTGAGTGTAAATCGCTCAACATGCTTTTAAGGTCTCTTCACTCTGCCATATTGAGTTAATTATGGAGGGCAGGCCCAAATCCGAAAGTGGCAGAACTGAATTGAAAGGGACTCTGTAAGAGATTCACCGCCGCTGACAATGTTGTGCTTGATTAAGCAACAAACTATGATACCACTGGAGAAAAGAAGCCGAAAAAAAATCTCGGCAGAAACTGCAGAAACACTTTTCGACCCATTTGAAGGCGGTTGTTACTTGATTTTTTTTACACTAAAGTTTCATTAATAAGCAACAAAAGTATATATCCTCTAACGTACTTTAGTGGTACTGAAATCAATTTACCAAAAACTCAATACCGTAGAAGCTGGTACTTGTAAGAAGGTGGACTAATCTCATCCTTCGGTAGTGTGTTGTAACTGACAGTTCTCTTTCTTTGATCAATGGTTTTCTTTCACAGGATGGCTTATGTCATTCTCCACCCATGTCATCCTTTTGCTTCTCTTTGAGAAGACTTATGGATTGATTCACTTTGCTCCTCTCGGAGGACTTTTGTTGTGGGATGAAAACCGACAAGTGATTTGCCGATGAGGGTATCCGAAAGATATTTTCTATAAATGAGGTGTCTTTTCTTTGCAAGATAAATTTCCATATTTTCATGCAACAGAGACTCTCGTCACTAAATCCATGTTTCGATACTTCAGTTGTGTTTGATGATATTGAAATGGATCTTTGAGCAGTTATTTGGCTGGAAACTCGGACCTGTATATTTATTCCTTTCAATGTGAAGACTATACAATTGTTTTAAGGACATATCTGCTGTAAGCATCAAATCTGGAAGATATTAATCTCCAGGATATAAAAGATTGGTAGAGCATGAAAACAAAAGGTGTAGAAAGATGTGGTTGAAAAAGTTAGTTTTTAGAAATTTTAGTGACTTTCTTTGTAGGAAAATCATCAGATTACTTCATACCAAGATTGATATTCAGACTGTTTGTTCCAAGGTCAAAAGCCTTACACTATAATACAAAGTCGTGTGGGAGCCAAAGTTTCACAGTGCGCTTCCCTGTTGTATAAATCCTTCACGCCTTGTCCCATAGTATTTCAAAAGTTATGTTTCATTTTGGCTTCGCTGAGGTATTTACAGTCAATCGCTCTCCAAAAAAAAATTTATAAGCTTGTCCATATCGCGAGTTTTCCTCAAAGTGTTCATAGCCAGAAAGTGCCTTAGCTTTTAAGACATTCATTCAAGAATCTGCTATAATTGTTCTTTGATTGCTTTCCAGTTCTTGAAGAGTCTGAAGAGATAGCGTCATGTGAATATGTCTGTGGGACCATGACTCTCACACTGGTTCGAAAAAGTGATAAACTATCAGCCTATTCAGGTGTCTCGAAAAGAGAAAGTCTAGCAGTCTATATATCCACTCACAGAGAAGTATGAGGTTCTGACTAGATTTATATGAGAA
>JAKTTA010000493.1:0-10699 GCA_030580415.1 Citeromyces nyonsensis
ACAACTAAAGTGATTCAAAGAGCCATTCAGCTGAAGTTGGACGATCACCTGAGAAAGCTGACTGTCGTCCTGAGTGACAGACCTAACCTGGCCGACGGAATGATGGTTTTGAACGACAAAGTGTTTAAAGAGCTGGTCATTGTGGACATACCAAAATTATACGAGCAGATTCTTTCGTGAGGTTGGTATCAATGGTTATCAGATCGTTGTCGATCTTGGTGGCATGAGAAGTTTGGTTTCAGTTGATCCAATGGCGGCCAGATCTTCAGAGGCCTAACCCAGAATGTGAAGTTGCGGGATAGCCTCTGCGTTCGAGAAGTGAAACATCTCTGTTTAAGCGTAAGCACCAGTTGGCTGATGTATCATGTGTGTGCTCTAATGGCTACTCTGGTTTCAAGAAAGGGTGGTTCAGAGAGGTGAAGTTTCACACAATGATTTGGTATTCAGGCCATTGATTATGATGTCTGTATGGTGAGGAGGGAGAGACTAGTCACATCTCTTCTTTCTGGCGTCTCGAGTGCCGTCTCGAGTGCCATCTCACAATGGTCCTGGGGATCAGCGTTCAAGGTATCTTCCTCTAGGATTTCAATAGCCAACTGTCAAAATCTCTGCTAGTACTGCAAAAGCCTTTCAGACTCACTAAAGCGCGTTTGGATGACTTTAAACGACATACCGTCAACAAAGTAATCCCCAAATTTTCTGTACCGCCTCACTCAATGCATTCCTAAGCTCGAAATGGACTCATCCACCTTTCAGACCGTAGAGGAAACCTTTGTGGGTCATATTCATTCACTTTGGGTTATCGAAACCTGCAGAGAGCCAAGCTAGTGAATAACTCCCCTCTTGGATTATCCCAAAAAGCGTGTACCCTTGCATTCGCCGGTCTCTATCAAACCTTAGGGATATCAAACTAAATCTAGAGAAATACTGAAACATAGCACATCATCCAGAGGAATCTACCGCTCGATATTCAACACGAGGAGAATGATATGCCAGGCTTCAGCTCGATGGTAGATGAGAGGGGACGTTCCCCAACCAAAAAAGCGTCACCTTGCATATATCTGCATTCGCTCGCTGCATCCCTGCACCCTACATGAACTCAACTCGAATGATAGCGCTTCCCCTTAAGGAAGCTGAGGAGTGCGATTGGACGCAACCTCTTCAAAAGTTTCTTGGCAAAAGCTACGGCTCGTATGCCGACTTCAGCGAGGAAATTGCCGCTTTCAACAAGCTCAGATCTGACATTACCGGTATCTCTCCCGATAAACTGGGCAAGGACACGCTATTCCGGTACTATGGACAATTAGAACTTCTGGATCTCCGATTTCCAATTGGGATTGCTGGCGGGGTTCAGACCACTTTTTCCTGGTCAAATGCTTTAGACCATTCCGATCAGGTCTCGCAGCACGCATTAGCCTTTGAGAAAGCGAGTGTTCTATTCAACATGGCTGCTGTTTTATCACACATTGGATGTGTACAGACCGATGCCGATTTGAAAGTTGCCTATGCCACTTTTCAGTGTTCTGCTGGGATCTTACATTTCATCTCGGAAAACTTCCTTCACGCTCCCTCGTCTGACCTATTTACCGATACGGTCAACGGCTTCAAGAGTCTGATGATTGCGCAGGCACAGGAGGTTTTCGTAATTCGTCTTTTGACAGAAAGCAGTGGAGCTAACGTAAAACACTCCCTGATAGCCAAACTGTCCAAAGGATGCTCTGCTATGTACGGAACAGCACACGAAACTTTGAGTAAAGCCGAAGAGAATGGCACAGACCCGGAGTTTTCCGAGTTTGCGCTTCTGAAAGAAAATTACTACAGGTCTGTATCGTTTTTCCATCTGGGGTACCAGTTCAAAGACACCACAAAGTATGGCTCTGCCATTGCCTGTATGAAGCAGGCGCAGGAAGCACTCAAGGACTACAGACAGTTTGGCGGGTATGAGGGAATCAACAAGAGGATGTCTGATTCTGTCAAGCTGCAACTGGATTTACTGAAATCGGAGATTGCCATCTTGGAAAAGGAAAACGACTACATCTACCACGACATCATTCCACAGCAGGCGCCAGATGTAAAAGCCATGGAGGCGGCAAAACCGATTCCGTTGGACCAGCAGGATTTCTCCTCGGTTGTCGGGAAAGATCTATTCCAGAAGGTGGTTCCCCTCTCGGTACACGAGCAGAGTTCTATGTACTCTGAGGAGATGGCGAAAAAGGTGAGGTTTCAGATGGAGCAGATCAACGAGGCGGAAGACGATTTGAAGGCTTTTTACGACTACTTGAAGCTTCCCATCTCGCTAGACGAGGCCGCAGCCCTGGTTCACTATGACGCAGGGTCCAACCGAATTGATCCTAAACTTGTGGCGATGGCAGAGGAGGTTTCCGCTGACACTTCTCGTGAGAAAGTGCAATCTCTGAAAGACCTGAGAGCTTCAGTCTACCAGACGCTGCAGAAATGCGAGTCGTTACTCCAGCAAGAGGAGTCACAGTACGAAAAAAGCAGAGCCACATATAGAGACAAATGGGCTCAGCAGCCGAGTTATGCCGCTGGCGCGACCTACAAAGAAGAGTTGACCAAAGTTAAAAAGTCGCTTGTCGAAGCTGCTGGGTCTGACTCCAAAACGCTCCTACTGATTGAGCCGTACGGACCCGAGCTCCAGCTTTTAGGCAAGGGTTCGAAAAGTGCAGATTTTCTCCGAGTTTTTGGAGAAAAAACTTCCACCCAAGAAACCTCGCTTCTCGATATCGACGACGAGGCTACGGAAAAGGCGGATAAAAACGTGGCCAAGGCGAGAGCAAAGATACGCCAAATGGCGCTTCTTACAAAGGAACGCATGAACACCTTCAAAGATATGAAGGAAAAGACTCACCAGGACGACATCACTCAAGTATTGGTTCTCAGTAAAAATGCTTCTTCTACCGAGGTTTTCGCCAAAGAGCTCGAAAAGTACTCTCCATATGAGGAAAGAATCGAGTCTGCCTCCGAGAAGCAGGAGTCACTCAAGTATGAGCTCAAAGTGCTGATGTCAGATATCTTGTCAAACCCCACTGTAAAAGCAAACAGAGAAGCGAGGGACGGGCTCACCACCTCATCCTCTTCCTTATCCGACAAATACACCAAAGCATACAACGCGTGGATGTCGTACTGCGTGGGACTGGACTACGGTCTAGACTTTTACAACAGACTACAGAGATCTGTCGAGATGCTTCACATGAACATTGAGGCTTTTACAAGAACCAGGAAGAGCGAAGGCACCTCTTTGGTCCATCAAATCTCTGATCAGGAAACTGCGAGCAGTTTTGGAAATCTCTCTCTAGGCGAGAATCCACCAAAATTGCCACCAAAGGGGAATGACGAGGCTTCGAGGTTTTACCAAACCCCTTCAGCGTACGATCCTTCCTTGTATTCCAAGTTTGGTTAGGGAGAGGAAATCATGTTGGAGCTCTCAGAATTTTAGGAGTGTCAATATCGCTGTCTTTCAGAGATGAGAGTTTAAATTGAACTACCCTTTGTCGGGCTCTCGCCATAGAGCATTTCTAGACAACGAGAATAATCAGTCGAGTCGTAGTGTTATTTATGCCTGGAGGACATCTTTTTCTTGAGAATGTACCGAAAACTTCTCGGGTTAATGATTTTTTTTGGTTATAACCTCGATTGTTCTGCCATTTTTCAGTGGATGGCACATGGGCAATTTTAAAGCCTTCAAATGCAGATACAAAAGCCCTTTACGGCACCACGCCTTCAACTGTTAATCGTGAAGTTTAACAGATAAGGCGACATGAAGAAGACTCAAGCTGATGGATGATGGTGCAGCAGGATGCAAGCTTATGCAAAGATTCAAGCAGCCGACAATTGTTCTCGTGCGTATGTGGATCTAGATTTCCACCAGAAACAGTGCAAACCGGTGACAACCGCATTTGTGGAATCAAGAGTTTCCGTCCATAAGGGTAAACTGAATGACCAGATGTAAAGCTGAAAAATTGGGTCCGGCTTTCGTCTGGACATACCCTACTCTGAAGCAGCCTCTAACAGAAATCCCTTCAGCCAATGTCAATGTCAGACTGAAATCGAGCTCATCATTTTGCAGGGCTGGGATTTCGAAATCTCTGTACCAGGACCAGTTAAGGAAGGGACACATTAATCCAGATATGACCTTAAGTCATCTCCGATATTTCGCAGAAACTACACAGAACTCTCTTAAGGTGTGAGATATTCTCTAACGTCTAGGGAACCGACTATTAGGTGCCCTGAAGTATACGCGGTTGATGGAGTAGCGAATAGCTCGCCCAACCGATTAGGGTCACCCATGTTCGATCGTCGAGTTACTGCTTAGCTGTGATAATTTAACTAATTCATCTCACAAAATTTCCTTAAGCCAAAAACTGTGCTTCTGAGTGAGTTGGCCCTCTCTCTTCTTGCAGTTGAGTAGTTTCAAATCACGTTGGTACTCCAACTCTCGGTATTTTTGTCCCCCTGAATCTTAGTATTCATTAGGTCGCAATCTAATCAATCAAGATCAGAAGCTTTTTATATCTTGCAGTTTTGAGGTAACCATTTCCAGGAAGGAGACATAGATCCCAAAGCCTATATAATATAGGGAAAGTCTTTCAAGAAGCGGATTTGGATAGCATAGATCAAATAGAGTCAGAAACAGCATCTATACATTGACGCGCTTACTCATCATTGGTCAAGCCTAGATATTCAGGCGTTCTGAAACTAAATGCATGAAGAATGCATGGATCAACCTTTTCAAAGAGAGGTCATAAACTGATCATAATGCCCACCCAGGTCGAAGACCATCGATTTTGTGGCAAAAGTAGTGCCGTCTACGGCAGTTTCTTTAGTCTTTGAAGCAATCTTGAACCAGTTTAGATCCATCCTAACACCATCCTAACACCATCCTAACACCATAATCTACAAACTCGATCCTATTAGATAAACCTGCGACTAGCTTCCTTCTATTCCAAGCTTCTTTCTAGGTGAAGACTAATTTGAGATCTTGTAATACCAGAGGGAAAATTTATGCTGGCTTGCAACAATTTTGTGACATCAAACGTCCGAAAATATATACCGACTTTAGTCACTGCAGAAAAGCGAAGATGACTGACTTTACTTTAAGCGAATACACCAATAACAAAAGAGGAAGTTTATTCAAAAAAGAGGCTTGGTTGGCGCATAAATTTGCCAAAATTTATTAAACAACGTCACTAGCTCACTCACGAATGCTATATGCATGAATGCTCAACTTTACGATCAAGTATTGGATTCAAAAAAATTCAGTCTATTCAAATCCAATAGCTCTATATCACCTGGTCTACACTTTATGTTAGTTTCGGGAAATATCAACTCACCGTCTAAGAAATCTGCAGCAACCAGCAGCTCCAGAGCCATTTCAGTTGGGATATCAAACTCAGGAACATCAACCTCGTTCTGGTACTTTAAATTGTAGTACAAGTACTCCACCACTTTTTCCAGCAGCCGAGAATCCAGCTCGTGCAGCTTTATCCTATTTGTCTCTGCCTCCTGAAACGCAGAGTCAACATTGAGCATCCCTTTCAAGGTCCCACTTATCAGAGCTGCATCCCGCGATACGATAAACTGGAATCCATCAGAAGATATTAGAGTTACTGACATTGAAATATGCACGATTACGCAATCTTGAATTATTTCTTAAAATGCCCCTGATTTGTTGAGAAAGTGACAGTGAGACACTTTTAAGGCGATGATTCTCAACAAGATTGATTGCTATGCTGAATTTCATTTCGAATTAGGGAGAGACACATCATTGGCGTTTCACGTCTGCTTGATTCTCTGTCTCACAGGGATTCATAGGTATCTAAACATCTTTGTATAGGGGTGTTAGTGGCAAACCCGGAAACCGACCAGCGCAGAAATAGATACATCCATCATTTGCTTGCTTCTGTATCTATGTAGCAGGGGCCCCATGGCTTGAGTCACATAGTTAGAGGGCTTTCGAAATGACTGCAGCCCCCGTGATTAGACGAGATGTCACTGTAATTCTGACCCGCGGTGTAAAAACTCAAATCGATCTTGATGATGAGCAAGCGAGGAAGCGGGAAAAATGCATGTTTGACTTTCGAGACAAGGTCCTGAATTAGAACAAGACTCAAAGATTCAAAAAAGTTGATATGAAGCTTCCACATCAATAGCTGCATTATGCTGGTGCGTAATTGTCTACAGAAGAAGGAATCGGATGAGGACTCCTGCTGATGTCATGTCATAATTTTCTTCGCCTTCATGAGACTTGAAGTTACCAGTATATCATTTGCAGTCATTATTGACCAGAGAAGTGGTTGGAAAAAGTAAGAGAAACTCACATTCTGACCAACTCAATATGGCGACTGGAATCAAAAATCAAGCAGCAAAACAATCCTTTCATTTGACTACTGCTGTGAAGCTTCTTCTTTTCGCCGATCAGAAAAACTGAAGGAGAACAAATTGCACTCAAAATATGACATCTAATCCAGGACTAGGTAAGTATCTTCACGAAAATATCTAACCACAGGATGGGAAAGACTGGATTCTGTCTTTTACAGAATACGAGAATACTACCAATTGAGCTGGGACATACGGCTGGAGGAGTACCACATAGCCATTGGCCGATTTGGATCGCTCATCGCAGCGCATCAAAAGTTCTCCACAAGTTCTAAAAGTATAGAAATTTTCTCCGGTTCAGGAAACCTCATCTGCTCAATGAGCTGGCCAACTGCTAATGGATCTGTTGCCCAAATCGGATGGTCACGTGACGATTTAGTTGTTGTTTCTTCGACTGGGTTTGTTAGACGATATTTCAACTTTGAAGGAGATTTTGACAGCTTTTCATTGGATCTCGCTCCCTCGCAGTCTGTGCGGGACGTTTGCTTTTCAGATACAGGTGTGGTAGTGAGGTTGTTTGATGGATCGTTTATAGCTGTAACGAATTACGAGACAGGTACAAAGAGGAGATTCTCTTTGGGGGAGGAAACCACCGTAACGAGCTGGATTCTCGGTTCGGAAACCTCTATCTTTGTCTCCTCCCTTTCCTCTATTTTTGAGCTTGATTTTTACTCCAAACCAAACCTCTTGTGTGAGGAGTCCGCTCACACACTGGCTGTTTCAGAGAATGGCAACTTCATGGCGTATCTCTGTTTTCCGGAAAATATCCTGAAAATATCCACTCGTGACTTTAACCACGTTCTGGCACAGAAGCAGTTTGAAGTCACTCCTATTAGCATTCAGTGGTGCTCCAACGATGCCGTGGCTGTTGTCTTCACCGACGAAATTAGACTTATAGGCCCCTCCACTGCTTCTCTGACATTCTACTACGATTCAACGCCTGTAGTGAGAACAGAGGTGGACGGAGCAGTCATTCTGTCTGACAAGAAGATCGAGTTCCTTTCCACAGTTGACGATGCCACGTCATCCACGTTCCGTATAGGATCGACTTCCCCCTCGGCAATTCTCGTAGATAGTATCGATCAGCTGGAGAACCAATCTCCACGAGCTGGCGAGAATCTTAACATGATAAAACAATCTATGGGTGAAGCTTTAGAGTGTACGCTTAGAGCTGCATCTGAAGAATTTGATCCATACTGGCAGAAGAAGCTTCTTCGAGCTGTAGTTTTCGGAAAGTCTTATTTGGACCCTTACAACTGTGACAGCTACGTTTCCACATGTGATTCGCTGAGAGTACTCAATGCAATCAGGCAACCGGAGGTGGGGCTATTTCTCACATTCACTCAGTTTCAAGATTTGGGGAAGGATGCATTGATAGAAATGCTTTTAAAGCGGAAACTTCACCAGCTGTGCTATAGCATTTGTTCTTTTTTAAACATGTCTTCAGAAACTGTCTACATTGACTGGGCATGCTGCAAGATCAAGAAGAATTCGGAAAAAAGTGATGGTGAGCTTTTAGCTGCTATTCTCGATAAAATCAAGCCAACCATGTCGTTTGAGAAAATCTCTATGACGGCCTACCAAGAGGGCAGAACACAGCTGTCGGCCACTTTACTCAACTATGAGCCGAACGCAAATAAGCAGATTCCGCTTCTCTTCCAAATGGAGCTCGACGAGCTCGCCTTGACAAAGGCTGAGGAGAGTGGGAACACCGATCTCCTTACGTACTCGTTACTTGTGATCCAGCAGAAGGTTATAAAAGGGGATTTTTTCAGGCTCCTTAAATACCACAAAATCAGTCAGGGGGTTTTCATAGACAAATTCGTGAGACACGACGAGAAACTAGCCAAAGATTTCTACTACCAGATAGATGAGCTGTCAGAAGTGTCAGAGCTGCATTTACTGAATGTCTACAAAGATGTCGCAGCAAGACACGATGCGCTGGGTGCATTGGCGAAAAACTACAAGAAACAGCGAGTCAACGAGACTAACGCTCGTCTTGTGGGTGAGAATCTCTCGCTACTGACATTGCAAGACTCTCTTTCAAAGCAGCTTCAAGAGGAGTTTCGCGGGCTCACTCTGAATGGAACCTTACTGAAACTCGTTGAGCTCGATCAACTCAAAAGGGCATTTTCTGTACAGAAACAGTTTAAAGTGGCTGAAAAAAAGCTTTGGTGGCTTGTGATTGACAAACTGTCAGAACAAGAGAACTGGGTCGCGCTTTATGATTTCGCCAAATCGAAAAAGTCCCCCATCGGGTATGTTCCATTTTTCAAAAAGAGTATCGCAAAGGGAGAGAAGCGGCAGGCTGGCATATACGTTGAGATGTGTGGCTCCCAATTGGGATACGAGCAAAAGGTTAATATGCTGCTTGAAGCTGAAGACTATAAGAAGGTGCTCGAGGAAGCATTTTCCAAGAGGGATCTAGATTTGATTGACCAGGTGGAGAGTAAAGGCAATAGTGTGATTAGAAACTTGTGCAGGGAGTACCGTGAGAGAATCAGATGAACTCCCTCTTGGGGGAGGGTGTTGCTGGATGCAAGCAGTGTGTGGAGATCTTTGTGTGCCCCGCAACTGTCTAACGTTGTTGTCGTTGTCGTATTGTGACTAGATTAGATTCTGGCTTGCTTTCTGGATAGTCTAGAGCGCCGAGTGAGTTTTCCTCGATAGTCTGATAATGGGGCCTTTTCCTTGTGGCCCGCGATGTTGAGAATTTCTTGCAAAGGAAAATCAAGGATGAATTTGGCTGGTCTCTCCGGCTTCCTGAAGTTAGTTGTTCAGCTGACTCAGCTCTGGATAAGCTTCAAAGATGGTGTCATATTTTATAGTAGAAATTGGCTCAGACCATATTTCGATGGCCAGTTTTCGGCAAAGCGGGATAGTGTTCTACCAGTTAAAGTTTAAGTGGCGTGCTGACTTGTATCAGTGTTTCAACAAGGGCACAATGGAAAATGAAATCGTCCTCCAGGATTTCCTTGACCCTGCCCCAAGGCATCTAAAGTTGAGGATTTGTCGTATTTACAAGAGGACAGATGCTATGCTCTGATTCCTAGAGAAGATATCGTCTGTCACAATATCCGTATCAATAGGGATCTGTTCTCTGACCAAGTGGAAAATTCACTTTTCGGTTGGAGCACCATATAATTGCTGATATATTCAGCCAATTGTAAGGGCAGGTGATCTGTTTGATCACTTCATCTGGTTATTTGTTTTCCGAAACCTCCACTTTCTCGCACGGATGAGATCAAGCTGTTGAGTTAATCTCGTTTATGCTCATGCATGGTTGCGTCGGTAACGAAAGAGTATTTTAAGGCTCAGACTTTCCGAATAAAGAAACTTTGCATGGCTATAAACCAGGCAAGTTAGAAGACGGTCCCTCATAATCTTGATTTCTGCCCACTTTTTTATTCTTCAGAATTGTGATTCTTCGGTGGATAAAAAAAACGGCATTGATCTTTTCTCAGGCTAATGGAAAACATAGTCCGTTTGGAAGAGCCCAAAAGGCTCAATCGCGTTTCATATGTGCCGGAATATTTTGATATGAAAACGGCCCAACTGAGAATCGAGCTTTGATGACCAAACGGCTTTGGGAGTTTTTGTAACTACACCATCGTGCCTGTATACTTGAAGCACAGAACTTTTCAACTCGCTCAGCTGTAAAAGATTGGTATCAGACTTTTTCTGAGGAGAAGAACAAACAGTAGATCAGTATGACACTTCTGTAAAGACATTGAACCTGATTTGCACTTTTTCTGGCCTTGTCTCGAACATTTGGTTAATACACCGGTCAAAGAGGTCAGTCACACACTGTGGTATGTAATCGTGACCCCGTTGTGGGCTCCAGAGTTTGTAGCTTCGACCGGTCTATCTGTAAGGAAAGTGATTTTTGGTTTGATTAAAGGAGCCGCTTACTTGAGAAGCTCATACAATACACCCTTTCTCTAACTAAATCATCAGGCAAAACCGCCTTTAAGGTGCTGTTTCTGTTGTGCCTTACATGGTGGTATAGTTTAGCGATCCAACTTCCGCTCAAATGGAAGATTTCACCCTACCACAAGCGGTGTTGATCAGCTTTTGTATCTTTCCCTCGTCCCCTTCAAACTCGCCCTTGCCGATTGACCTCTAAAATAAAAAGGGAAAGATGTCTATCAAGCGGGAAATACAAAGGTTAGGGTAAATATTTGCTTTTTCCCTGCCAAAACGGTTTCCAATTCAGAATGGAAATAGATGAGAGGCAAATAATTGTTGAAAACATCATAAGCTTCAGTTGTGAGTGAAAAAAAAAAAAAAAAAAAAAAAAAAA
>JAKTTA010000496.1:0-10633 GCA_030580415.1 Citeromyces nyonsensis
GGGGCGGTCGGATCTAGATCAGATCCCAACCCCCCCAGGTTTCAGTTTAATGTTAAAGATCCAGATCCCAGTCCTTTCTCATGATCAGATCTATCTGATCCGGAAGATCTGAATCGCTTCGAACTAGTCCCTTTGTCGCATTCCAAGACCAACGTCTACAGTATTCTATTGATTGGCAGCGAGAGGAGCGCGATCTACTTTTCATAGAAGATATAATTCATTATAGAAAATGTCAGCGGCTTGGAAATTCATTGTTGTTAAAAACACACGTCATCGCGCATACGGTGATATGCGCAATTACGCAATAGCTTGTAAGCTACCTGAATCTATTATCGGATGCCTCCGACCAAAACTTACCCTAGGAGGTTTGGAGTGCGTCTAAGCAGTCGCGGGCCAATCCGGCCTTCCTGGGGAAGTATAAAGATACTATTACGAAACCCCATACATAACACCAGTAGTAAAATGTAGTCAACTATCCATAGATAGTGGAGCAGCTCCTTCAATGGGCTTATGCTAAGAGAGTAGACAGTTGCTCAGTTATAACTCTCTCCGTAGATATACTCAAAGTAGTCTCTGCAAAGAAGCAGGCTTTTTTATACCTCTTATTGCTTCTTATCCAGTAAGCGATATACTGGACCACAGAGAGGCTTTATGACATACGTGCATGTAGTTAGTAATATATGTTACACTTACTCAGTGCAGCCAATAGAAAACGTTCCAAGAAAATGCGATCAACTCCTTGAAACTTTTAGGTAATTCAGAAGAAATGTGGAGAAATCTATAAAAATTCTCTCCGTCACCCATCAATCGCCACAGAGACCACTGAGTGAATTTATGCTTTGATAAAAGATCTAATCCCCACAACTATCAAGTGAGGATACTGTCTCAGCATGAGGGATGAAAGATTACTTGATCCTGATATCAGCAAACGTAAGGTGGTTCTCTCAAACTAACCAAATCGTTGATCACAAATAACAAACTGAATCTTGCAAAATAGCTCTGTGTAGTATCGATTGTCCTTGATACACCAGAGGATCAAACCCGAAATTCAAGACCATCCACCAGGCATGGCCCCTCGATTCAGCCCTCAGGACATGGCAGCCGCTATAGACATCCTTCAGGCAACGAGACCTGAGTTACTCACTCAGGAAGGCACCCACAATCTGCCACTAAATCCAAAGCCAGATATGAAATAGTGCGCGTCTCTTCTTGTTTACGAGTTGTGATCAATTTTACTAGGAGTTGAAGACTGACCAAAGTGGAAAACCATTCCAAGGCGATCAAGTGTTCGGTGCGTTACAGACTACCGCTTCCGAATGGCTATTCTTGTCATTTCTGGAAAAACATCGCGACGCCATCTAGAACTGTGCCTCAGATTTGATCCACTCCCTTAAAGTTGTCGACTGCAGCTCCGCAGTACCAAGTTTCATGAAAAGCCAAAAGAAAGAAATCAAAACTTTTACGAAAAAGGAAATGGCATCCAAGATGGGTGGTTTCTTCAGTTCCTGAATCAGGAAAACGTTGGCTTTCTCAATCTCAGTGCAAAACTCGAAAAAAGGGATTTGTTTCTTGATTGCAAAGAAATTGCCTTTAAGGCATTCAAAGAATGTTAAGAATCATCCAGAAAGAATTCTAATGACAGAAAGAATTCTACTAACATCATTGAAACTGTTGTAAACCTGTGGTACTTGCTCCTTCATCGATGCTTGAGAAATCAGACACTAAAGAAAGGGGATCCCCAAGGAAAGGAACCTGGCTGGAATGGCCTCGATGGTTTCAACTACACCACTTCAGCGGAATTTACTAGGGCAAAATTGAAAGGTAGACCCTGAACTTCAGTACCTCTTTCAGTATATGTTGTATCTTTTCGTGAAACAACTGTAGATTGGATCAGATCATACCCTAGGCTCTAATATTTTGGGATCTGGTTAAATTTGCAAGGTTTTTAGGCCTGAAGTCTGGGAAAGAATCCAGATCCGGATCTGGTGACTTAAACAGAGAATACCTGTTTTTACAGATCTCTTCCCTGTGCAGCGTCCCCCATGAATGGAGGATCCACAGGTCACACCAGATCCGGATCTAGATCCGATCTTTTAATATCTGATGCCCCCTTGCTTAAAGCCAGATTCTCCAAATCAGTGATCTTAATCAGGTATGATCAGATCAGAACTAGGCGTCCGATCCCAGAATTTGTATATATATATATATATCTGACATTCAGTGTTGATTTGGCTAATGATTGAAGCTTGATACAGTAGTTTAAGCCACGAATTTGCCTTATAACAAATCTCGGATAAAGTATAGACTGAATTATAACCATTCGGTAAAGATCAGCAAAAATTCTCGTAAAATAGGGGTTTCGTCGAGTGTCTGCCGATAGCCACTTTCTTTCATACGATGTGCACTCTTTTTATGTAGAAGAACATCAAGAGGAGTCTCACCTGATCAGACATCCAAATAACTTCTTTCACCGCAGGATGCAAGCCAGAATTCTTGTCGCTTATTTATTATCAAAAAGATGTTTCCCAAACTGTCACTCAATCAATAAACTTATATTCTAACTCAACTACTGATTAATAGCATCGATAACCTGCTGTGGCATCATGGGACTGGCATACTCTCTGAACCACGGATGCTGAAGCGCTTGCCTTGCACTGATTCTAGCCTCTGGTCTCATTTGAAGCAAGTTGTTTAACAAGTTGAGTCCCAACTCGTCTATCTGGGGGACCACAGTTCTCAGATCCTGCGGAACAAAAACGTTATAGTTTGTCTGATAATTGGGCAACTGTGACACTCCTGGCCAAGTTCTTTCTGTTGGAGTCCCCATAAGACGAAAGATCTTTACAAGTTGATCCTCGTTTGAAGATCCAGGGAAAAGTGGTTTCCCAGTAAACATCTCAGCCATAATACAACCAGCAGACCACATATCGATCGAGGTAGAGTAGTTTCTGGACCCCATTAAAACGTCTGGAGCTCTATACCAGAGAGTTACAACTTCACTGGAAAAGGTATTTACCGGAATTCCAAAAGCTCTAGCCAAACCGAAATCCCCCAATTTCAGTTCTCCCTTATTGTTGATCAATAAATTCTGCGGCTTCAAGTCTCTGTGTAAAATACGGTTATCGTGACAGAACATTACTCCTCTCAACAGCTGAAACATAAAGCTTTTCACCAATCTCGGCTCCAAAGCTCCCTTGTTGTACCCGTGCACGTCCATATACTTTTTAAGGTCCTTATCCATGTACTCAAATACAAGGGTAAGCTTATTCTCTGTGTGAATCACGTCATAGAGGGTTACGACGTTTTCATGCCTCAATTCCTTCATCAATGAGATCTCTCTGATGGCTGTGGAAGGAGTTCCTTCTTCAGAGTCTAGACTGATTTCCTTAAGAGCCACTAGCGTTCCAGTAGAACGATTACGCCCTTTGTACACCGTGGCATAGGTTCCCTCGCCCAGTTTTTCCAACCTGAAAAAGTTAGTTTGAAAACCAGTGTTTCTGTACTTACTGTTGGAAGCTTGCGGTTAGAATGATTAGATTTGGTGGGGTTACTCACTGGGAAAATTGAGATGACATCTGCGGGCTTTATGTATCTGGCGAAAGGCCGGTAGGTGCACGACCTTTGTGGAGTGGGCCTTCAAGAGATTTGGAGATGAGTTGGAGGGGAGGGTTTTCAGAGAGGGCAGAGGAGTTTAAAAATATGAATAAAAGGAGTGACTACTTGTGATGGGGTAGTTGTGGGAAACTTCATCAAAAAAAGTGGTTCTGCCCGGGATCGAACCGGGGACCTTCTGCGTGTAAAGCAGACGCCATAACCGACTAGACCACAGAGCCATTTTGAGTGCGGAAACGGAAAACGACTCTAAGTGGTGGAGAAAGGCGCAGATTCTGGGGGTCGTTAATCTCTCCAGCACCCCCCTGACCCCCGGTGTTCCCAGGTAGCGTCACTTGCCGACAGACGGAGATACGTAAAGTAGGAGAGTTCAGTGGGTATGCCTGATTGACCGACTCTCACACAGGGGTACGCTTGGGCTGCCTATCGTGCGTAAACGTATTCTCTTCGTCGTTAACTAAGTACATTTTATAATGGAACTCGTATGTGAAAAAAAAAGTACAGATTGAACAAATATAAGCGAATTTCCTGTGAATTCAAAAAGTTACGAAAGAGAGGCTGCAATCAACTTTTGAGGTGCATGTCAAGTTGAGTTTGATTTGCTTTTACTGATACCAACTTTCATATTGTTGATTTTCTGTCAAAAATTTGTTTCAACTCAGGTTTTCAACCCAGGTATCATGGTATATATGATTATGTCACACATGGGTAACAATATTTTTCAGCTCTCCATATTTCTGTGCCCGCCTTCGATCCATTAATTGCCAAACTTTCAAGGTCTTGACTCAAGAATCTTGCTGAAAAGCAAGGTATCTATCAGGATTATGGCCAACTCGGCTGTACAAAAGAAGATAGGAAATGCCCATATTTATACTCTTCCCTAGGTCCAATGCAGTTGCTCCTTACACTGGCTTGACCGTGCCTAGGTGTAGATCCTGACAGTATATGAGAGTTAACCATTATTCACCCGTGTTCAAAAGATGTGACAGCTCAGGATGTGTGGCCGTCCTCGATTCAAATGAATCTCTCCATGATCTGAACAACAAAGACTTGATAAGACATCGGAGATCAAAATATTGGCCTCTGACATCCAGATATCTAGAACTGAGTTGTGTTCTGCATATATTCTTGTACGGTTTCAGATTAGTGCCTCGTACCTAAAAAAATAAAGCTCCTAATCAAGTGAAATCAATCCTGAAAGGTATTTCACTGCCAGAATAGACATTTTGTCAGGTCCATCTGAAGGCTTGAATTATGAGGAATGAGGATAAAAGACACTTTGCAAAGACGAAAAAATTGAGAGGCCTGTAAATTAAAGATTTCGATGATTTATATGAATTTCGAAAAGACCCACATGTCCTTACCCTTTCATACTTTAAGAAGCACAGTCAACGCCAATGAATTGAAGGTTTCCAAGAGGGAAACAATCCTTGTAGAAAGTTACAGTGAACTCCCATTAAAAAAATGGCTTGCTTTAGAATTTACCCTCTGGCTCACTTTGCCAAATAAATGGCCTGGTGTGTAGAAATGTAATTTCCAATGCAATCACATATTCGAACACCGAAAAGAAAGAGGCAACTGGAGCCCCACTAACCATAAACGTTACTATACTTGATACAAGTCGATAGAAGTCCATGATGCAAGTAAAACAGTGCATGACTAAATTGCACGGTGAGGGCTCGAACCCTGTGTTTCCCGGCATCTGTCAACTACACCATTTTAATTTTCAAAACTGAAAAGTCGCAAAGGCATCAGACGAACAACAATGACAAAAGATGATACTGACTCAGTGCCTATAGCGGATCAACCTTCCGTCTTGGGAAAACAGTGGTGCAGTATGTACGAGTCACCTTTGGACGCTGAAGCGAGTCATTTTGAAGATGCCATGCTCAACGTGATTAGAGAGCCAAATATCAACTCCACCGTTATTCTACGAGCCGACATTCTCAGAAAAGAGGAAAACCTGCCGGATGGATTGAAATCTTTCACCAGTGATCTATGCGATCCAAAAATAGAGGAAGCCGGTATTTTGCACAGAAATTTGCAAGATATCGAATTCAGAAAAGTACCACTAGAAGAAGGGTTTTCTCCCAAACTCCGAATTGTAAGAAGGATAATCCCTAGAAATCCGTTTAAAGACTACATCATCAACCAGACGTGTTTGATGCTGGAGAGTAAAAAAGATAATTCTATACTTGTAGTTTATATACCGCACATAGAGAGGGAAGAAGAGGTGCCCTTCTACCTTCCGCCGGTAAATGCGGTAGGGATTTTGTATTGCGCTAACAAGATCTCCTTGCACTATCTTGCGATGAAGTATCAGGATCCACAAGTTGTTGAAAGACTACGAAACATGGATCTCTCGGAAAGACCCGTGAGAATAGCTTACAGGTTACTTCAGACTGCTAAAAAGCACTCAAAGGGAGTGAAAAATGGGTACCAGAAACGGGTAAACCACGACTTGATTGTTTCCAAAGTTGCATTCCAGAACCGGTACATTTCTCTCAAGAACAAGTACAGTTTAAAGCTGGTGGAGTCATGGTGCGAGTCGACTGATCCCAGAAAACATGTTTTTGAGGATCTGGCCATTGCCGCGTTTCTCATCGAGTACTGGAATAAAGTGTACAAGTCTTGCGACTTTGAGTTTCGGGATCTCGGCTGCGGCAACGGGCTTTTGGTTTATATCCTCACTATGGAAGGGTACAACGGGATGGGGATAGATGCACGGGCTCGCAAGTCGTGGCTTAAGTATCCGGAGAATGTGCAGTCCAAACTCAAGGAGCAGGTGATAATACCTTCTGTTCTTCTGAGACCGCATCCCAGCATCAAGCAACAACATCCTCACTTGAATGATAACGGGAGAGTGTTTCAGGTGCCATTGCCAGCAAAGGATAAGCAGATGCTCAGCAGTTTGGACGATGATGTTCCTGTGATGGCTTACTATTCCAGTGCAAAGCTTCTCTCCTCCAATCAGGTGAACACAGCAGAGTTTCCAGAAAACACTTTTATCATCGGCAACCATTCGGACGAGCTCACCTGCTGGATCCCGCTTCTGGGGCATCCCTTTCTGGTCATCCCGTGCTGTTCTCACGCTCTTTCTGGAGACAGGAAAAGATTTACCAGTAGGAAAAATGTTAGTACCAACGGGAAACCTCAACCGGTGTCGTACTCATCAAACTCGGCGTATGCCGGGCTTGTCAGCCATGTGCGTGAGATTGCCGAATGGGCAGGGTGGAGAGTGGAACAGGAAATGCTGAGAATCCCAAGCACCCGTAATGCTGCTATAATAGGACAAGAGCGGAGTAGTCCACACAGGAATTTGTATGACATTATCTTGAGTGAGGGTGGTGCTGAGGGGTGGGTGGAGAATACCATGCTGTTGATGAAATCTGGGCCTAGAAATCACTGATTTGGGCAAAGAGCAGGGGGGTTTAAGAGGGATGCTTTCAATCTTTGGAAATGGCTAATCTGGGGATGATTATATTTGGAAATGGCCAATCTGCATAGAAGGTTTTGTTTGACGTCTAAGACCATCATCTGATTGGGCGGCATTATACGTTCTAGCTTTCCAAAAACTAGCTCCATGTGGTCTCTCCTGCTTCTATGATAAGATACCCTTTGCCGCGGTCCGTACAAATTATCCAAAGCCCAAAGCGGTAGATTCTGCAATACGCTATCAAGGTTTATTTCAAAGTCAAGCCGCATTGGGCAGACGAAGTTGCAGCAGTGTATGTGAAGGGTGTGAAGGGCCGACCGGATTAACAAAGCGTTGCGTGATATGAGAAGGAGAGGAAGCTGTAGGAGTAACCAATGATCCGCTCAAGTCTTTTGAAAAACTGGAAAAGCCATTACCAGGGCATTCTGAGAGCATATGCCAGAGCTCCCGACGGGAAGCTTCTTCGTGAGGTCTAGGAACGTCTTTTGGCTGCCTTTAATCAGATGTTTAGAAACATGGGCAAGGATTCGGACCCGTTCCGTTTCGCATTCTACAAACTTATTGGAAGATGCGATCTCTCCCAAAAAACCATCCCCTTTGTCACTCTGAGCATAGAAGACTGGTTGTTGACGCGTCTTGCCTTTACAAGGGAAGATGAAAACGAGCCAGAGTTCATCCACGACCGGTATTCTTTGGCAGACTTGCAGTACAGTTTGGCCCAGACAATTTCAAGCCATCACCTTTTCTCTAGGCTTTAGTCCTGCGCGGATGCTACGAGCTCGTGGTGGAGTAACTTCAAACAACTCTGTGACTGTAAATCTGGCCAAACTGACTCACTCATTTGGAACTCTCATCCGAGGGCGGCTGCCGAATGCCTCATTATCGCTTGTATGAATGTAGATCGGCTCTCAGAAACGGCAAAACAGCTCACGGCAACTTCCCACGAGTATATCAGGAAGCTGGTTCTAAATACGAGAGTTCTCCCTCCCCCAGACGGAACAAGACTGCCTGGGGCGATCGAACATAGAAGAAAGCTTTTATTTTTGTACGACCAGGAGACTGGGCAGGTGGCTTTGAAGACGGACGAAGAGGGAAGGATCTACCACTGCATCCTCTTCTTGTACCAGCTTAGTGAGGAGTACATCAACGTTGTTGTGTGGGTGAATAGACTGCAGGGTAATCTCCTCAAAGAATCGGATCTCACGGTTCCCCTTCTTTCATGTGGAGGGAATCACAAAGCAGAGTAAAGAGATCATTTGACTACGATGAGGATATCACCCTTCACGATGAGAATATCGTTGTCAACGTCCGTCAACTGTTGGTGATTGCCATGACGGGCGTTGTGCGTCTCGTTGACCTTTTCTCCGCCAGAGAGCTTACCAACAACACCTCAAAGGAGAGTAAGACAGTCTCACAGCCATTTCTAAGAATTGCATGATTTACGCGGGTATGCTTCAAGGATGCCCAGTGATACTTTCAGTGTTTTGATGAGGCTGGAGTCGATGTTTTAGAGTTATAGACTGAATAGAATTGGAGAAGGTGGTGCAGTGCCTACTTTTTTTTTCACTAAAACTGTGGGAGATATAATTTAGGATCTTTGCATGAATGGGTCGTTCTAGACTCGCTTAATTGATGAAATGCCCCTGAGAGAAAAATGCACTGTATTCTACTCTACCCTCACATATGTATTTTGTGAGAGGATTATCCCTAATAATGCAACAACTTCCAGAATCAGAAGCTTTATTTGGTGAATCCTATTTAACAAAATCGAGTTCCAGCTGGGATGTTTTATTATCGAATAGGTCTTTTAGACACTTTCATGGTATTCAAGAGTGGCTCACCGTTTTACAGCGTGAACAGTCGACTGGCCGTTTCCCTTCATGTAGATCTTTTATGTTAAACCGCCTCTTTGCTCCCTGGGGATCTTTGGGTACGTGGAGGCAGCAGCGGCTCTTTGCTTTCCCTAAAGATTGGATGGTTCTAACCAAAGTGGCAATTGTGGTTCACTTTAATGGTGAGACAGTTATCTAGATAAGATGACACTTCTTCTGCAGAATAGCTGTTAATGCACCCAAGAAGGATTTTGCTCTCTTCCTCCGATGTCCGAATGTGCTTGAATGCTTTTAAATATGTGTAGTGAGAAGGCATCACTTCGAGGAGGGCTTAAATCCATTTTTCGCCAGGGAGACTTTTCTCAATAAGCATTGAAGCATATTCCTCCCCATCAGAGCTTTTCAAAATTACATCCGCCAATTCTCTAACTCTGTAGACTTTGTGATATTTTACACGTGAACTGTCTTCCTTCAATACTATATGTCAAGAGGAAAAAGAAAGACGTTTTGCTTACACGCTGAAGCAAGCTATCCATCTGCCTTTCACATCCACATCCTTCATGCCTTCAGAGACTGCATCTCGTACTGGACATAAAAATGAAAGTCAAGGCTAGCTGCAAGATGTATCGAAAGAGATTCTATAGTTTCTATGAACCTTGAATGACAGGGCCTTCCCTTCTTATACGCATCTTATTCTATAGGGATAGCAGAATAATTGTAGGGGCTCTTGAGTAATGAAATGGAGAAAGCTTGACTTTCTTGTTCCGCTCGGATATCAGAAATTGTTGAAAGAGTACCGCAGGTTTATTATCTCCTTGACAATAGAGCACTGGTACATACACAGGGTGTTGTAGAGTACGTGAGACAAATAAGCGGTGCACAGTGCGATTCTCTTTGATAGAGAATATCTTCAAGGGCAGGAGAATAGTCGAGTTCAAGTACTGTTTTTGTGGACCAAATGTTAGTAGCATTGACTAGTCACATTGCTTCAAAGAAAGCCCCACTGATAACATCAGGTTGATGTCCTATATCAACTCCCAAAATATTGACAAAATCTGCTTTCGCACTATTGATCAAAGAAGCCAAAAAGTTGGATAGATCGAGCTAAAAGCATTTCAAACATTAATTTAGTTTCTCTTCCAGTATAATTCGGAGTTTCAACAAGTGAAACATTGAATCAGATATCATGTTTTCCCTCTTCGCCTTCTATCTCAAAGCTTAGCCAACAATCGTGGCATCCACTATTTAGACTATAGGTGACCAAGATCTGGTTATAGACTAAACCCCTTGACGTAAATTATCGTCTCAATAAGATCAAATCACCAAAAAAATGAGATCTCTATTCTGATCTAGATAGTATACAGTAGTTGATCAAGTATAATGTATGGATGTTGACGAATGACATGCGTACATTTCCCCATTAATTATTGTATGGCTTTTGCAAACTTGTATTGCGTCATTGAATAAAGCCGATTATCTTCTGCCTTCTGCTTCTGGGCAAGTTTTGGGAATAGAATATATATCAGATGTTTTGTTGTGAGATAGATGTGCACACCCGTTTTGACGCCCACCTTGTCGCACCAAAACGCCAAAACTGTTTCATGTTGAAACACTTTAGCTATAAATAGAGCTTTTCCTATATAGTTTAACACAGTTTATTATACAAATCACCGATCCAAACGATGACCTCTGAACTCGCTAGTGCCCTAAATGACCTCAACATCAGGTCCCACCTAGCGGATTCTTCTCATTT
>JAKTTA010000497.1:0-10624 GCA_030580415.1 Citeromyces nyonsensis
GCGTTGAAGTTTACTCCGGATTCAGGCAGTGTTTATGTGGATGTGAAACTTTTGGGAGAGTATGACGACGAGAGGTCGAGTGATGGGAACCACCAGCATGTTTTCGTTTCAAGGAGAGATAGTGTGCCGACTCTGACCACTTTGCAGTATGAGAGTGAATCGCCTGATTCCAGCAGTGATGCCCAGTCTGGCTCTCGCAGTGGGCGTCACTCTGACTCCCACTTTGACTCCCACTTTGACACCCACTCAGACACCCACTCAGACACCCACTCAGACACCCACTCAGACACCCACTCAGACACCCACTCAGACACCCACTCAGACACCCACTCCGACCTTCAATCCGACCTTCATCCCGACACCGAAGAACAACTGGAACCATCCAGCTCATCGACAACTCCACTTGTCGAACCCTGCAACAAAAAATGGGTCATCCAGATCTCTGTGCACGACACTGGGCCAGGGATTGACGAGAAACTGCAAAAACGGGTCTTTGAACCGTTTGTCCAGGGGGATCAGACCCTCTCCCGGTCCTACGGAGGAACAGGACTGGGTCTCTCCATCTGTAGACAGCTTGCCACGATGATGAATGGGACTCTGACCCTGCAGTCCAAACTGGGACACGGCAGTACCTTTTTCTTCCGGATTCCACTTCTCCAAACGGGTCAGGTCAACATATCTCCGAGCGACGAGGCTGTTATGTACGACGACGATTTCAACGCAAACGAAACGCCTTCACCCATGAGCCGAGAGAAGTCTCCCGAACGCAACAAGAACAACCTCCGTCTGAACCTCGAAGCCATACAGCCGTTTTCCTCCAAGCACGACATCATGGTGACCTCATCCTCTTTCAACAACAACGTTCCTGGTGTTAGCTGCTACTTTGACGAAGCGCTGTCCGATACAGATCGGTGTAAGCGACTGCGGATTCTGGTGGCGGAGGACAACTCGGTCAACCAGGAGGTTATCAAGCGGATGCTTAAACTGGAAGGGTTTGAGAATGTTACGCTTGCGTGCGATGGGAATGATGCGGTGGAGAAGTTTAACAAGGCGGTCGATCCGTTTGAAATTATCTTTATGGATGTTCAAATGCCTAAATTAGATGGGCTCGGTGCTACAAAGGCGATACGAGCAACGGGGAAATGCTATTGTCCTATTATAGCCCTCACAGCTTTTGCAGACGAGTCAAACGTCAAGGTTTGTCTGGAGGCGGGCATGTCTGGGTTTCTCTCCAAGCCTGTGCGTCGTGCGCAATTGAAGCAGATTATATCAGAGTTTTCTCCAATGATCGGGAAGGGTGGACTGGAGAAGATAGACAGTGTGAACTAGGTTTGGGAGGGATGAATTGGAAGGAATTATGTACATTACTAGGTTGGTTTATTGAGGCATTGTTTTGAGTGGGTTGATGGGGAGGGAGAATCTTTTGCGGGGGTCTTCGGTGCCGCTATATATCTCGACTTGATTGATTATGCTTGCCACGTAAGACTGTCAGTGCGGTGCTTTCACATACTAGCCAGATATGACTTCAGATCACCTGATCGCAGTGGTGGAATACCATCTTGGACAAAGACTAGACCTTATTCCGACTCCATGACTAAGAGTTTATAATTCATTCGGCTTGCTTCACGATTGAGAAACCCATCGGATCGAATTGGTAGACACTGTTTGAATCTCCCAAATTTTCAAGGTTTCGGATTTACACAGTCTGTCACCACTTTGAGGCTCCCATGACAGATCCCTTGAGTGTGAGGTCTTCTAAGGGACTCTTTTGCATTCCTTAATGAACCGATCCTCCTTGTTCAGCAAGTGGTCTAAACAAACAGTCGCCAGAACTTGATTTACCTGGTTAGGAGCTACATGTTTTGTCCTTTGAATCAATGCTCTTTCGTCAAAAGAATTGCCTGTTCAGTCTTAGACAGTACTCAACAAGCCTAATTCTCCCAACAGCTCTACAGATAGGCATCGAATAGTATACTGAGGAGTGTATTGAATCAAGAGGTTAGTTGAGATCTTCGACGAGCAAAGATTTTCTCACAGCCATACGGTGAATACGTCTGGTGTCTGGCTGTCGTGCCCCAATCAAAATACGATATGGTCCACACAGGTTACACAGCACCCGCAGTCTGGCAATACGCGATCTCCCCGTCGGTTTAAGCTGTCTTCCGGCCATCGGGCAGGATGTGAATAAATACAGCGGTTGCAGCCACCGTCAACTTTAGTTGACAGCCGTAGGCACGTAGCAGCCATGAATTATGTCTGATCCAGCAGCACCAATGCTCTTGGAGCAGTAACGGTCTAGAAGACCCAGAGACTTATAAAAAAGGTGCTGACACACTCGGATACGCTTACAAACTTTAAAGCGAAAGTCCAAAAGCGGTTCTCTCAGTCTGGGCTGATGGGATGCGGTGGTTGGCTGATCAAATTGATGTCTGACTTGTGTTCCCTCAGCCTGTGAAGCATGCTCACCAAGGGCTCCTCGGCGTACTCTTCTGCCATGGCTCGGTGGGTCTCGATCTCATTTTGGCCAAGTGCAATACTGCCCTTGAAGGAGACCAAAGACGAGAGATACTAATATGTTGAAGTTGGCTCACACGAATAAAGTCATCTGGAAACGCCTAGCAAGAGTTGCATCAATCAAACACATTTCTGCGGATGTTCCTTTGGTGTTTTTGAGTTGTGATCGACACCTCTTGCCAGAAAAGCTGGTCTAGCCTTATATTCCTGCAGGCGGATTTGCACTGGGATTTCGCAACGACTATGGAAAGAAGAGCCAGTCCAATGACGCAGAGAGTATCCTCCGCAAGGAAGAGTTTGACGACAATGACGTGATGCCAGATTACGCCGTGCTGGAATATCATGGAACGGATGCCGCTTTGGAAGATAGAAGCTCCAACTTGTTTGTGCCTAACACTAGTCCTTCAAAACCTTGGACTCTGTGTGAGATAAGATGAGAGATTCTGAGAGTAATGATGGAGAGCAGTCAGAAGAAGAGTCCGATTGTGATTCTTTAAGTACTGTATCTGAAAGTGACTTTTCGACTTCAGCTTCGGTGTCATTGCATGGGAGAAAGTCAGATTGCCTTTCCAGCGTACTGGAAGCTATTAAAATGATAGAGGACAGTTACTTCGAGGAGATGGATCTGAATGAAATTGCAGAGCCAGCTTACGGCGTTCCGCTAAGACGAACCGAAAATGAGGAGCCCAAGTGCAAAAGGAACTTTACCAGGTGGCTTGAAAGTGGATTTACTGGTAAGACAGTCCCTGAGGCCGGCGACTTTCTCAGACGAGATGCGAAACAGAACCATCTGAACTTTCTGTGAGGCGGGCTGTAGAAAACAGCGGCAAGGCCGGATTTAGGAGCGAGCTGGTTGAATGGAGAGAGAAAGAAGAGCCAAACGGAAAGAGAAGCGAACCAAGAAGAAAGAGAAACACCTAGCCGAAAAATGTGAAGCTAAAGGGGATTATGATAATAAGGACAATCTTGACAGTGACGATAATTATTGTCTCTCACCATCCCACAATGAGAATGAGTGGTAATGAACGCAACAAGGAGCCGGAAAAGATAAAGAGATCTAGTTCTGACTACAAAGATGACAAGAACAGAATCTACCGAGGCGAGGGTTTGCATGATGATGATGATGCAATGCCAACACCCAATGCTGCATGTTGCAATTCCAGCGACACAAATGACGGTCCCGCTTCAGAAAAAGAATCAATTCAAGGGTCCACATCTGAGGAGAATCCTGAAAGACCTTTTTGCCAACCAGCTCGGTGAAAAATGATGATCAATTGAAGGGATATTTCATACATTTCAAATCATCGGGTCGTTTTCTGCATCCAGGCAACCAAAAGAGTTGCATATCGTCAAGGAGCTCCTCAGGGAGTTGGAGTAGAGGAAGATCAAAAGATGAGTCACCGAGGTCTGAGAGCAGATCGTCGATAAAAGACGCATGCTTTTTCCTGGATTGTAGCGGGAAGAAAACTCGATCATATTCAGCAAAATATTGCAAGCAGAGAATCATACCTATGTCTTTTTTTTTTGGAAAGCACGTATGACAGCCAGCTGGTTTTCGGAGAGCTAAAGTGAGTCTTGTTAAAATGGGCTAAGAGAGTCAAGTTTTGAGGCTAGAACTACCTCTGGCTATCCAACTTCTTCTGAGTCTTCTCATACCCTCACGAACTCCTTCGCATCTGCTGTGGAGAGCTACTTTAGATGAGAAGAGATTATATAAGGAGATAGCAAAGGTTTTCGAGATCGACAACCTTGACGCACTCCACTACTACAATCTGGCAGGGTAAAGTTTAAAGGAGTCAAAATTAACAGGGGTGCGTCAAATAAATGCATTACTTCGAAGACACATCCTCACACCCCGACTCGCAATGGGGCCGCGGGCCGCGGGCCACAATAACTTGACCACACTCAGAAGCATTGGAGCGACGATTATGTAAGTAGCACGGATAACTCTTAGTTCAACTCTAAGGACTGATTTGCCCAACGTCTGAGTATCAATGAAATTATTTAGTCGCAGAAACGTAGCCTATAGTGAAGTGGATCTTCAAAAGGTCTATCGTACTTCTGAAAAGCTTTCATCGCATTGACGAGCTGCAAGCCTTATATCTATTTGCTATACAGCATATTGACCTGCCTATTGATTTTTCCACCGTATCGGAGAGCAAATGGAACAGAAAAATTACTACACTTGCATCATAAAAGTAGTTTAATTGATTATTTATTGTCACAGACCCGGTCCCTGATGATCTATTGAACGCCTCAAATCCCCAGTCACACGGGGGGAGTTTTGTCCAAAAAATGGTACAATTGGTCTCTTCTTGTTGTATAATCCTTACACCTCAGTGAATTTGTGCGTGCATCAACCAAACCAGCGTCACCCTGCATGAAACGTTTTGAATTTATAGCTTCTTGCTCACGGTTCATCGCAAAAAATGATTAACATGGATGTCAGGTTGTGTTAAAGAGGTCACATAATGTAGCTATAGCGTTTAATCACATTGACCTCGTTCGCTGCCCTTTTCGGCGTTTTCCGTAACTCGAAAGAAGCCATTGTTGAACCGTAGACAAATCCGAATCTGCTCTTTTTGGAATCTTTAAAATTCCCATAAAATAAATAAAAAAATCCATTAAACATAGCCAGACTCTTTTCACTGTAACTCATCTCTTTCGCTTCGCTCAGGAGATTCGCTCAAGAGATCACCCCTCCGAGAGTCGAACCCGCCCCTACATCCACAATGCCAAAACACTGGAACCACTCACAGTTTGCCGAGCTGTACAATGCCATAGTCAGCAACAAGCAGGACCAAATAAGCCAAGGCTTGCAATTGCTCAAAGACGATTTAGAAGGTCTCACTGTGCACCCTCCCAAGAGTGGTGTGTCACGACAAAAAGTGGAATCAGGCAAAGTTTTATTTTCCACAGAAGAGGAGTATGAGCTCAACAAAGATTTCATAGCAGAAGCTCTAAATCTCAGTGAGGAGATGAACCTAGACGAAGTTGTGAGTTGTGAAGTTTTGTATAACGCCAGCCAGAGTTCATTAAATACCGTGGGAGCTACGCTAGCCGAATCGGGGGAAGCAGTACTGTATCTCCGAAGACAGTACATTCTGTTTATAGTGTCTTACTTGTGCAATGCGTGCGAGGAACCCATCGCCAGTTTTGAAACCATTTTCCAGAGTTTCAAGCAGGTCGAGCAGGAACTGGAAGATGTCAAACAGCTTGTTCAAAGATCTCGCATCTTGGACAACTACTCGAATTTGGCATTCCAACAGGGCGTGTCCACTCGTAGACGGTTTCTCTTTAAGGAACACCAAACTTTAGGAGACATACTCACCGGACAGTTTTCCATAAATGCCACAAGTTCACAGTTCACGTCTGTGCTGAATCACGTGAGTTCATTCCCGCCACAGGACTCCTTTATCGTTCACTACGTGCCGGGGCTACTGAAATACTGCGAAAAGCTAATGAGGGTGAGTGACGCGGAAATGGTGGCGCTTCACTCGCTTTTCGCGGAAAATGCTACAGACGACTGCCCCGTCAAGGCAGCTGTGGGTTTTGCATTTTTTGTCTTCTTCATAGAATGGTGCAAACACTCTGAAGACCGTAGAATCAAGTACGAATTCCAGTCGTGCGTGTACGAACCGCTTTTGAGGCTCGTGGAGGCGAACGCTCTAGAACAGATTATGTGTCTTGCCGCCAGCGAAGAGCCTATTTTGTACCACTATAGAACGCTTTTGCAGTGCCACGTGCCGCAATTTATAGACTCGCGTTTGGAATCCAATTTGTGGAGTTCTGGCCCGTTGCCGTTTCTGCAAAAGAGTCTGGCAACTCTCTCCATCAGAGTCATAGAAGACTGTCGGTTCTTGCTGACGCATCTGCGCAACTTGGAGGAGGATCTGGTTCTTTCCAGTGAAAAATTCACCCTCGTGGCCAAATCTGCCGACTTGGAACGGTTCTATATGACTGTTTTCTATCTCTGTAACAACCACAAGGAGATGTGTGACTTTTTTTGGGAGAAAAAAAGCTCAGTGGTTGAGTTTCTCGAGTGGGGGTCAGCCTCCAACTCCTCGTTGATGGTTTCCACGTTCTGTGTGATGCTTTCTTCCTTCGCTTCAGTTCACCCTGTAGACGTTTTCAACTTTCTGCAGTCGAACGCAGACATCTCCCTCACTCCACGCGTCAACTGGTCCAGCATCTACGACATGCTAGCTGGGTCAGATGTGCTTATCGTTAGTGGAATAGCACATCTCATAGCGCAAGTGGCTACCCACAGCGAGACAACGCGATTGGAGCTTTTGACTCACAATGAGCAGCACCTCTTGAAACTTACAGAGTCGCTCCTGAAGAAAGATATCATCGCTCCGGCCCTCTACATCCTTTCCTCTTTAAAACCCTCTTCCCAGGTGTGGAGCATTGTAGACCACTGGGTATACGGATCGTATGCCACAGTAGGCCACAGAACCAAGCAGGCTCTGTGCATGGCTCTGAAGGGGCCAGTGGATACTTTGGCCTTTGTCCTTCTCGTCCGAGGGGACGACTCTCATCCCCAGTATGTGGAGTTCATCCTGGAACATGTTTTACCCTCTGTGGACGATTCCATCAAGCTGCCGATTTTGGATATTTTTGCCCAAAGTCTCGCAAAGGACGACCCCTGTGCTCTCAGATGCGCAGAGTCTCCAAAGGTGAGGTCCGCTCTTTTCCACACTGCCAGTCTCGGACTGGACGCTATCACGGGGAAGGAAGCTGAGTCTATGTCTGTAGCATTGACGGAAAAGGCCTTGAAATGTCTCGATCTGGCAACGGGGAAAGTGCGTTCTTTTGCAGACGCATTTCTCCTTGAGCTTCCGCTGGTGGCACACCTGGGACTATATGCAGGCTCGGAACACGTAAAAGTTGCCACAAACGCCCTCTCCCTTTTGTACAAGCTATCGCAAACCCACCAGTTTGCCTCTCGTCTCGTCACCGTCTTCTCCACGGTCGACGACAGTGTTCGCATCAGACACGGGTTTGCCGAGCAGTTGGGCTCCTCCTTCGACGGAGCGGAAACTATGGATTTGAAAGTGCTTCTTCTGGACTTTCTCGATAAGAATCTCCAAACAGGACTCGCGCAGCTACTTCTGGGGATCGAGGATGATTTTTTCCTTCTCTCTGAAATGATTTCCTTACTGAAATCTTTGGAAAAACTGGATTTCCCTTCTCAAAGAATCCGCTCAGCCATTTTGCATGTCCTCCTTAGCGTGTCGCGTGACTTGTCTGTTCAGAGAGTTTTCAAAGAGCAAAACCTGTTCCAGACCCTTTTACATGGGATCTCCGAATACCCGTCATTTCCGCACCAATCTTTCACAGACGAAACCATGGGGCCTTTGATTTTTTCAACAAAGTCAAGAGCTCTTTCCCTACAGTTGCTCACTTTAAGCGGCCTGAAAACTTTGCCGCAAGACTCTTCCAGTGTTCTGTCGCTTCTTTTGGATGTTCTACAAGTGAATTTCCCAAACTCGTCTGTTCCTGCCATCCCCTCGGAGTTTTCAAACTACAATTTTGACAAAATTGGCGAAGTACCCTTTACTTTTGCAGACGAAAACTGTATCTACAACCTTTCAAAAGTGGACGAGCCGCTTCGTCCTTACGTAAAGGGGAAACTGGCATTGTATCAGTTCCAGGCAGAACAGCTCGAGTGTATTCGTGCGTGGTCAACCCTCGTGCAACTTACTGCACCGCAAAACATTCTGCTTGACTTGCTTCACGCAACTCTCCTCAAGACAGACTTCTATCTTGATTTCAACATTACGTTTGCCCAGGAACTGGTGTCGCTGTGTGTATTTCTTTACAATCGGTGCGAAAAAGATCTCATCAAAGATGTTTCCACCGCAGGGCGTCTTTTCCTCTTGTTCAAAACGTGCATAAACGGTATATGTGCTCCTTTGGCCAGCTCTGACTTGCGTGCTGACCTCTACGTTCTGTGTTCTCGTTACTTGAACCTTTTTTCCAAAAACACAAAAGTTGTATCTGAACTTCTTGTGTGGATCCGCTCTTCCGGGTCAAGGCTTTTGCAGAATCTGTGCTCGGACTCAATTTCTGGAGATGGATCTTCTCGGATTACTTCTCTTCTCTTGTTTGAAACCCTCATCAAGTGCTCCAGTTTGTTTGAGAAGGATCAGATCAGGTCCAACTTTATCGTGGACTACATGGCGAAAAATGCCTACTTATCTTCCCTTACAGCTTCGCTGCTGCGTCCAGATGAAGTGCTTGTCGCGTGCTCGTCAGACGAGATTTCGTCGAAACAGGGCATCTCCATGGATACGCTTTTGTACGAGCTCACAGCTTTCAAGGCAACCATATCCTTCATGCTGCGCATTGCGCAAACCAAGTCAGGTGCACAAAGACTCTTGCAGGCTGGGCTGGTGAACACTCTGGAGGCATGTCTTCTTCTCCATGTGGATCCAGACTTGGGAATCGAACTCAGGTTTATAGAGTCTCCGCATCTCTTGAAAACAGTCACACTTTTCATGGATAGTTTCTCTTCAAAGTCTGTCTCCTACTTTGAGGTTTTGCTGCCTGTTTTCCAATTGATAACGGCCATAATCCTTTCTGTAGGAGCCTCCAACAAGCGCAGTATTGAGATGCTCAGGTTGCTTTTACAGAACTTTGAGCCCTTGATTCTGGGTGTCTTGAAGAGGGACTCTGTCATGGAGAGGGAGGGGAAGGCTAGGTCTGCTGAGTTGAATGAGCTAACAAAGTTGTTTGTACTTTTGTATAGTTTGCTTTAATGCTTATCTCTGGAGCCAATGAGCGGAAGAGATGAGTTGCAGAGTTTTGTTCCTGCCAAATTCTGCATTGGGTGATTTACTGGCAATGCTATTTCTAAGTTTGCTGGAGTGATTTTCGGTCTCTGTTTGACCTCGTTCTCCTGGGCTTTTGAATCGTTTTATGCATTTTATATCCCAGAGTGATCCTCTTTTAACAGAAACTTACATAGTGGAATGCGAAAGGTATCATCCTTCTTACATAGTCGATGAACAGTCAAAGAAAGGGGTCTTTGTAAGGCTTTTTATAGCATAAAGGATCATTGAATCTCATTCCCCTATTCCACCTAAGACGGGCCCACAATCTTTAAAAAACCATCAGTAATCCACAGAACAATTTCCATATACACTGGACATAAATTTCATTAAAGTATCTCTTTGTCTGAAAGGGCCCAGGGCAAAGGTGTGAAAGATAACTCAAGGTGTTTCGAGAAATAGGACAATGAGTGAAGCTACAACAATTTTTGATGTTCGTTCTTTCGATTTGGAAAAATCGAGAAGTGAAATACTAAAAACTTTTCTTCGTACAGTTATTTATATGAAAAGATTGTCTCCGTTTTTGTCTATTTGTTCTTTTCTTCGAATAAAAAAAAAACCATAAAAGCCTTTCATCAAGCAAAGACACTCCCATTTAATAAGTTTCAAACCAATAATGAGAATCATCATAGATGGCTTGCCTCGTTGACTCATCAGCAAGTAGATATCGCTTTTTAGAAAAATCAAGTTTGCCGAAGAGAACCCTATGGAAAGGGCTCACGTGGGATTCGAACCCAGGTTCTTCAATGGTGGGCGTGTGCTACTCAATACGACAATTTAGTTTATTAGACTTTGGGTCGATGCACGACCGCATGTATGGGCCTGGGGGACAAATCGTTGAAACTGGAAAATCATTGCTCGTCCATTGCTTTTACTTTTCGAGATTCTGTCCTAAATTCTGAAAGGCAAAAGTCTGCCCTTTTGTTGTGGCATATCATATCGGACTTTAGGCAAGACACGATGATGTTGATGATCTAATCTCGGTATTGCATACCTAGATCTTCAAGGACGATTGGTGAAGAGTTGACTAATACACGTGTAAGTTGTACTATTTGGCTGTACTAAGCTATCTAGAGTAAGCTTCTATTTATACTTCGATTGTAATCATCCGAGGAATCACCTGATCTTCTGCAAGCATCAGCTTTCCTAGGAATATCTTACGATATTCCAATGTGGTGTAATGATGTCTCATCGTATTATCGTGGATAATCCGACATATCATGTTACTAAAAAAAATGAAGGAGTACTTTACAACTCGTAAGAGTTTTGGTAGC
>JAKTTA010000498.1:0-10623 GCA_030580415.1 Citeromyces nyonsensis
TTTCCAAGAAAGACCTTTTCCCTGAGTATTTTACTCTTGGATCTGAAAACAAAGCTTCTTGTAACGTTTGTGGAGCAACTTTATCTACCAAAAGTCTCCATAGCTCTACTGGAAACCTTCGTGATTGTTGGGATCTAAACAAACAGAATTTTCCTGCCATGTATACTTTGGCAAGCAAGATGCTATCTATTCCTGCCAGCTCCACACCGGTCGAGCGTTTATTTTCTGTGAGTACGAAGGTAATCGTTGAGACGCGCAGTTCACTGGGAAGCGACACTGCAAAGGAGCTATTGGTAGTTCGTGATTATCTTCGGTCCAAAGGTGATTCTTTCGAGCCTTTAAATGAAGAGGATTGTGACTTTGTCACAACGCCACCGGACATTGATTGAGGCACGATTACATAGTATAGCTTTAGTGTGACTCTTCCTGAAAAATTCATATATTTTCTACTCAAATGCGTCGAATCGAATCGATCCGATCCGATCCGATCCGGTTCGCGATCCAATGACGCGATTTAAGATCATATCGATCCGGATCGGAAACGATCCGGATCGAAGAAGCTACTCCGGATCTAGATTCGGATCTGACGACCCTTACACAGACAGGCTTTACGACATACGTGCATGTAGTTAGTAATATATGTTACACTTACTCAGTGCAGCCAACAGTGTTTTATATTCATCAGTGGGCAGGTTCGCGGTCCAGCATTACTGGATCAGAAGTTGGAAAGGCGCTTACGTCGGCTTCTATACACATATGGAGAGCACATAGCTACCTTATAGGAAGATTTCGATCTGAGCACATCGGACTCCTCATACAATGAAAATCCATCAAATGTCTGCTACTGTTGGAACTCACATTCCATATGAAGCTTAAGCGGAATTAGGTGCATTAAGATGCATATAGTTCATGCTCGGCAGACTACAAATAGTGTATATGTCCCTCACGACTTTGAGTGAGTCAGAATACATCTTAGTAACCATAATGCCCGCTTTACTAGCTACCCTGCTTGATGCAATGCACAATGCGGATTGCGAAGCGGGTTCACTAATAGATCCGAAGATCGCACCGATAAGCAGTAGGCAACCGGAGTCTCCTGTGGGTGACGTTATAACTCAAAATAAGGACAGTTTATGGTACATAGTGGTATCGATTGATGGTAGCGATTTGCGTTCGCTACAGAGATTGCCCTTTCGTAAGAATGGAAAAGACCTATACACTCGCTACGCGAGGCGGGTCGCTGATCTGCTGTAAGATAGGCGAGGTGCCATTATGCTTTAGATATAATCCCGCACTGCAATCTATGCGAGTCTAGACTCCGTTGAGCTCTATGCTGATGCATGTTTCGGATAGAAGAGGGAAATGGCGTTGAGGAGTCTGGAGGTATATAAAAGGGTAAATTTCCGCATCAGGGAGACCATATAGAAACAATACATAGAGACAATAGCTCACTTCTCATCTAAAATACTTGAGTATTGGGTGAAGTGATGACCTTTGCAACTTAGAGTCGAAAATCAACCATTGCATATAGTGCATTCATTTACGCTCTGTTACTTTTCAACACAGAAAACATTGAGCAGAAGGCAGCAAAACTAACTTTCAAGAAGTACAGAGGCGTCCTGAATAGAAAGACTTACGGAGTTGGTCGAAGATACTTGACCTGGTGATCTGAAGACGTTTTGCTAAGATGTATTGTTTCAGATATGAAAACTCATGCTGAAGTTAGTGGGTCTGTTTCAAATTGCACTTCTGGTTCAAAGTATACGATCCAGTCGATTCCGGTAGCGAATCATTGATAAGTGCCCCAGATATTCAATTGTATATTTACACTTGTACTCATCTGAATAAATATATATGCA
Organism: Citeromyces nyonsensis; assembly: GCA_030580415.1. Lineage (NCBI taxonomy): Eukaryota > Fungi > Ascomycota > Pichiomycetes > Pichiales > Pichiaceae > Citeromyces > Citeromyces nyonsensis. The sequence goes on from JAKTTA010000498.1 coordinate 1,860, forward strand.
TAGACAGGGTGCGACGAACTATGGTGCCATCAATAAGTGACGGATTATCAGGAGGGATAAGTCGAGTTGGGTCCAGATGTCATAGTTATTTCCAAACCCGCAAAAGAGAGTAGAGGAAGTATTCTCATTCTAAGGTTTATAGTTCACCGCACAATATGTCAGCGGAAAGGCAATTTGGGTATGCTATTAGACTTTTAGTTTCAACCGAGTAATCCACTCCACTTGAGTGTGCATGGGTATTACCAAGGAAGTCAACTACTTCTTCTGAAGGCTGCTTTGACAAGAGAGACTAGTTTAACAATGATGTATAATCAATTTTTTTCTGATTTTTCCAATAAGAGTAAGATCTTAAACAAAGCCAGATATCAGGCAGAGTATATTTTCAGAACCCAACATTTCAAGTAAAGCGCTCCAGATCCGGATCTAAAATATCAACCTCGCTCAAAATCTGTAATTTCAAGGTCATCATCTTCGGAGCCTTCTCGGAGGGTCCTGAAGGCTCCCTAAGCATCAATACATCCTTTCTGTAGAATAAAGTCTACACCAGTCTTGATCTTTGAAGGGTACTGATAATAGAAAAGGCATCAGTGAGAGGGACTCAGACATAAGTATTCTTCCCCATGTGCTTTTTTCCATTATGCCCTTATGAGCCCTTTTACTGAGGCATCACAACGATTGCATCCTTACACCTCTTTAGCATCGTATGCAAAGATAATGAACTAGCACATTTATTCTCAGAAGAAGGAGAAAGACCAGTAATATGTTCTTCAAGGAACACTTCTTAGACTTGGAAGAAAATGGAGGACAAAAGGCGAAACAAAACAGAAAAAAAAAATTGGTGAAGAAACCCCTTTGCGGCTCTCCCTTAAAACAAAACCCACCACATCTCACCTCATTCTTCTTCTCACCATTTTATTAAAATGTATAGCCCTTCACAACTAATCCTGTCTCGACTTGAGATATCTTTTAGTCACTTTATCCTTTGTTATGATGTAAACAACGGCACCCCAACCACTCAAAGCATCTCTGTCAGCCGCATTCAACAAAGCCTGCGATATAGTTTCGAATAAATCTTCAGGCTCCAAATTGGGCTCATAAAGTGCTTCACACATTCCGTATAATTGATCGTTTGCAGTTCCTGAAACTGTGAAATCTTTCGCCAAATCAATACATCCAATCAAATCGGTTCCACATATAAAAGGTTTTCCCGTTTTGGAATTCAGACCCGCCACAAGTGGCCCAACAAAGTAAGGACCAAATCGTCTGCCGTATAAAGTACTGGAAACCAAATTTGCAAATGTTTCCGGTTCTATTTCTCTTCCCTCTCTCAGTTTATAGAGGTTTGTTTTCATTCTAAATTCTTCAGAAAGCGTAGCAACGTCTGAAGCCAGTCCAGTTAGTCCCAGAAAACAGTGGCCGTACTGGAACACTTTTTCGAAATTGTTTGCCACTCCTAAAGATTGAGACCCCAAACGAAGATCGCATGCAATTGCCACACAGTCCTTTCCTGTCATTGCCACAGCGGTACCGCCTGAATTGTTAGGGATGGAGAATGGGTTACTCACCGTTTACTGAACTTGGATCCATATTTGCCTTTGGTGGTGTGGGGATACATCCCCACATCTTGGAGAATGCTCAAGAGAAAAATACTTTACATTTTTGTAGCCAAGGAATTGAGATGAAGTGTAGGAGAGATCAGGGGGTGTGAAGAGTATATAGTTGTCTGAATATCTTGATGTCGTTTTTTCTCCACTTCTCGATAGAATTTCGAGGTATGAATATTTGGAAGTTCTCAGTAGAATTTCTATATTCAGATCATTCTCATTACTGGCCTTTCTTGTAAACGACTCGCTGAGGTAAAATCTCAATGGTTCTCCAGCTATGTAATCCTGGCTTTTCAGCATTGACATATAAGTTGAATTCCGCTGCATTAAGCTGAGTTGACTGTAAGCCGAACCTCGTAGGTATGACTCTGCACATCCATCATCTTTTTTTGCTTGGGGCTCACAATTTTGATGATAGCATTGCCCTTGTGTGGCTTGTGAAAACACTCCACTGTGGTATTGTATGGGAGCTGCTTTATGAAACTTGTGATTTCTGTATGATTATCATATTCCGTGAACTCAGAGGAGGCGATCACTTCTTAGTATCTGTTATCCATTTAGCTACAAAGACTAAACCAGCTTGAAAGGTAAGTAAAGCGGTTATGGAGACGGCATCGCGTACCTCGGTTCTCTCTACCTATATCTGAAAAGCTTATCTACCTACTTCAGAAGTTGACCCAACTGAAGCAGCCACATAACGTTTCAGCTAAATATTTTTCAGACTTTTGTCTATCCCTTAAGGATCGATACGATAATAAGGTGATCAAAGCCCGGGCAGCAAAGTGTGTTTCTACAAGGGTTTTCCGTATTGAACGCCCCAAGGGAAAGATATAACCACTTCTCGACTAAGAGTATACCAAGGTCTCTAATTCATAATTCATCGGAGTAAGTATGTTCAAAGGTATTATTGGTCTTTAACTGGTTGTTTTTCAGCGAGTTGTATTCCACACTAAATGAATGAAGGCAATGTGCGGTGCAGACAGAGAGCAAGCCTAAGAAGATCGAGCCTCTATGTAGATGTGTAGGCACTTGACTGTACTGCTCTTCCCAGCCATCCGCCGTGCATGGACGATATGCACCTTCATGCATTACTGCTGCATGAGATTTCTCCAAAGGGAGAAGACAAATAAAGACTAGATGAATTGAGGAAATAAATTTCCCCTAGTATAATTTTGCCCAACCTCCATCTATAAGGACATGTCTGATCTTACTCACGTTGTGCCCGCTGACTTGAGAATGGTGATGAGAGACATCAACTGGAAGATCATGCAGTTTGGAAATCTAATTCTTTCAAAATGTACTGGAAACATGGACTGCTCCGTCAATGCAAGCAAACTTCCAAAGCTGTGGGAAAATCCTGGTCAAGACTCCTGACTTCTTATAAAAAAAAGCCACTGAATCTGCAAAACGGGATGACTCAGATATTGGCGGGAGATGCTTCATACCTAGCTAGGACCTAGTCCTATGTAGATCATAAAACAATCACCATTATCCTCTGTTGAATAGTTCAAAAAAATCTAAAATATCAATAAGCCACAAACTCTACACCTCATACCCGAAAACATCAGGTCTTCTCTGCTGCCACAAAGGCATATTCTTCCTCACATCCTCCAACCTCTCTAAATCTATTTCCGCCACGCATACTCCTTCCTTTCCAGGAGTGATATCGGAAACTTCTCCCACAACAGTTCCCCATGGATCCACAATAATGGAATGTCCGTAGCTCACCCTCTTTACCAATCTCTGCTCTTCAGTGGGAGCAGTCTCCAGATCGTCAGTTTTACTCGTATCGTGAGCCCCGCACTGTGCAGCCATCACTACATAGCACTGGGAGTCTATGGCTCTGGCTCTTCCTAGAAGATGCCAATGGGCAGCTCCTGTTCTTTGGGTGAAGGCAGAGGGAAAGCAAATCACCTCAGCTCCAAGTGAACGGAGTCTGAGTGCCACTTCCGGGAACCGCATATCGTAGCAGATCCCGAGACCGAGTTTGCCAAAGTCTGTTTGAAAAGGTTTACAAATAGTGTTACCGGGCTCTACGGAATTTGATTCCTTCATGATGGGACCGTTTTCTAATTCTACATCAAACAAGTGCACTTTCTGGTACCTTTGCACGATTTCTCCCTTTGAATCAAACCACAAAAGCGTATTTTTCACTCTTTTCCCAGATTCTGCCGGCTCGTGAACTCCAGCATTGACGAAAATAGACACGCCTTGAGAATGGAGTAGTCTTAGTTGTTTCCGAAGTTGTAAAACAAAGGGGGACTCTTCTACGCTTTTGCAAATGGAGATGGAGTGGTTTGCATCTCGTGCAATATAATCCGCAGCTTCAGGCAGGAAAAGGGCTTTGCAATTTAGCGACACGGCTTTTTGGATTAGTCTAACAGCAGCAGCTCCATTCTCTTTCAAAGAGGAGCTAGAGCACATCTGCCCTGCAGCGATGAGTGCCATTAGTCTTATCTGTGCATCCTAGGAGGTATTTGTCAGCAATTAGGTAATGCGGCGGTTCGATCCCCGGGGAGGCGATCAGCGAACTCACACTGCAGCGAAGCCACACTGTAGCGAAGCGGAAGTGTGGCGCTTGAGAGTAGAGATTTTAAGATATTTTGTCTCAGTAGTCTCCGAGATCGGATCTAGAACTCGCAATGAAAGACTTTAACTTGAAGGTTGGCGATTAGTGGAAAGAATGGCAGTCTCTATGACCAATTCGAAAACAGAAATCTGGCATCTAAAATCAGGGATTGGATTTGATAGTCTTCTTTTTTTGAAACAGATTGCTCCATTCATGTAGGTATGCATAGAGATACTGATCTTATTGAAATGCTTTTGTTTAAATGCACGTGATCATGCAATTGGTATCAGGAAATGCGATGAGAAACGACTGACTCAATCTGTTTGGACTAGTTTAATAAGAGGGAGCTCGTGAGGTGTAGTATCCACCATCTGCAACTTAGGGTTACGTGAGTGATAAACTTTCTGATAAGCCTAAAACTAACCTCTACTTACTACACACTCAAAGTTTCTGTCTAGGCTTTCTCCAGTCACAGTCTACTCATCGTCCTCGTAAGACTTTAAATGTAATCCTTACACCTTGAGGACTTTGAAATGTAAAACGCCAACACTTCCGCTTCGCTTCAGTGTTGTCTTCATGGCACATCCTTACACCTTAAGGGCATGTCGGGAAAGGCTGCAGAAATCTCTTTAAAGTGTCTCCAATCGTGGAAGAAAGAACTTGCCAATGATGTCAACACCCAGCTGGCTGGTACAGTTCTAAGACAGGCGAATATTGACGATGTTTTAATCAGCAGAGAGGCTCATTTAAAGAACATCGCCAACGTATTTAGCCACAAGATTGAAACAGAAGGCGCTCCTGTCACCAATCAAAAAAGAAGCGGCAGATGCTGGCTTTTTGCTTCTACAAACTGTCTGAGAATCCCCTTGATGAAAGCTTTAAACCTCAAAGAGCTCGAACTCTCTCCCTCGTACCTTTTCTTCTACGATAAGCTCGAAAAGGCCAATTTTTTCTTAGAACAGATCATTGATACTTTTGAGAGAGACGTAGACGATCGCCTGATTCAGCATTTCTTGTCTGACCCGATTACCGACGGAGGCCAGTTCACAATGTTTCTCAACATTGTTAATCGGTACGGAATCGTTCCAAACACAATTTTCCCAGACTCTTTCAACACCACCATGTCTGCTAGAATGAACTTTATGATCACCACCAAGCTGCGTGAGTTTGCTGAGATCTTGAGAAACAAACTCTCCCAGGGAGAGGATATTGTTGAAGACAAGGTGGCGATGCAGAAGGAAGTCCACAGACTGCTGTGCATGTTTCTGGGAACTCCTCCTGGTCCTACTGACGAGTTTGTGTGGGAATACTACGATAAGGATAGCAAGTATGGTGTCTTGAAGTCCACTCCTTTGGACTTTCTAAAGGATCCTCTTGGTTTCGACTCGTCTCAGTACATTTCACTCTTGAATGACCCAAGAAACAAGTACCACAAAGTGGTCAAGATTGACAGACTGGGGAATGTGTCTGGCGCAGATACGGTATGGTATCTGAATCTTCCCATTGAAACGCTCTCCAAAATTGCGGTTGAGCGTTTGAAAAACAACAAACCCATATTTTTCGGAACCCATACCCCGATCTATATGGATCGCAAGAGAGGAATCATGGATATGGACTTGTGGAACTACAAACTGATTGGGTATGAGACAAAACAATCCAAAGCTGAGCGCGTCAAGTACCACCAGTCGCTCATGACTCACGCCATGGTCTTTACCGGTGTGCACTTGGACGCAAACGGAGATCCCGTGAGATGGAGAGTTGAGAACTCTTGGGGTAAGGATTCCGGACTGGATGGTTACTATATCATGACTCACGAGTACTTTAAAGAGTACCTGTACCAGATTGTCGTTGAGAAAGATGAGATGAAGGAGTACCTTTCTTATTTGGATGACAAGGACCCTGTTGTGTTGCCTGCCTATGATCCAATGGGTGCGTTGGCTGTTTTCTCCAACTCGGAATAGATTGATTAGTAATGTGTGATTGTCTTGGCCCTCTTTGTTCTATTGCAACTCTCTAATGATATACTGGCGAGTAGCAGTTTGAAATATTATGCTAACCTGGTTAACCGTCTCGTTCGACATACATTCTCTAGTTCTGATAGAATCTTGCTGAAGTAGCATTCTTTTAGAAATCAATTAGCCTTTGGGATCCTTTACTGAGCTGGCCCTGATTGATGCTAAGAGGAGGGTGAAATAAAAGGTGTGAATGAAGCATTTTTTAGGGTCTATCCGCTACTATACCATATCAGGTGACCTAAGCATAAGCTTAGATGGAGGATATTGAGTGGGAATTAGTCTTATATATAGCCTTCTGTAGGTAGGGTAACCACTGGTACCTGACAGCACTGTGTCTATAAGATTTTTCCTCACCTTGTAACCAGGTAATGCTCTAGTTGATTAGAGATTGACTACGTCATGTCACAAGAGCATATGCATCTCCATGCAGCCTCGTGCACGGTGGGTATTTCTCACTTTTATCTCTATCAGCTGCTCCAAATTTCCCATACACTGTTGCGGGCAATAGGAAAAAAGAGCTTCAGGCATTTGGAAAACATTTCTTCATTAGTGGGTTCTATTTATAGATAGAAATAAATTAAGTTGAGTTCACAAAGGAGCACACTCTTTTAACAATAGAACCAGTTATAGGGAGATGAAAATTGGTCGAGCAATGCGCCATCAAAAAATCGATGCTGAATGCCTAATGATAAGCCACCTTGCACTTTCTAGTTTACGTAGCCGTCTGATGTCATCAACCACCTGCTTCGGCAACACACTAGCCTACAAGTTACAAGGGTCGAATGGGATATAATGTAAAGTATCAATATCCTGGAAATTCGGTTCTGGTAAACTCATTAGTTCTCATTTAACGGGGGTATTCTCAAGGGTTTTTACCGATAGAAACTGCCTCCAATATACTGTACTCTTCACGTAGGTAGAAAAGAATTTCAAAAGAGTCTGATCTGAACAAACATACGAATGACTTCAACAGCTGCAGAATGCAACTCGCATTTGTTGTCCCTGTAACAGGCTTTCTAGCCATCATGACGCTTTCCATGTTCTTAAAAATTTAGCTGTCATCGGCTATTATTTCCACGTTTGAAATATCACTTTGTGTCATTTCGGTAATAATCAGAAATATTGAGGATATAACGTTAAGACAAAATATATAGTGAAATTATATAGTAGGGATCCTGGGGGTTGTGAGATCTTATCTAGATCCAGCCCTCATTCAAGATCAGATCTTCCAAGATCAGATCTTTTCTCGTCGATCTGGAACGCCTCAATTACATAAATGTTTACACCAGCTTCAGGGATATGCGAGATCCTATAGCCGATTCCCTATGCATTCCCTATTTTTTGTATTTAAAAGCATTCTCTTCAAAAATATTGTAATTCCACTTGCTGGAGCTCATTCGAGTGAGACGAGAAATGTTTTAGATCGATTAGAAACCGGATTCGATCGTGGGACTGAAAACGAGAACAGATGCAAATCAAATAGATCGCAAAGGTTGTTTACTCTGTACTTGCTTGAAAAGTTGAAAAGGAAAGGAAAGAAAAGGGCAGCTTCTTCGGTACTTTAAGACAGGAAACACAAATCATCCCAATTCCAGCCTAGTATTTGAGATATAGTAGTCCCAGTCAATCCCTAGCGTGGTTTTGTAAACATGAAAACTGCGTTAAACTTACGGCTGTTACTGATTTATTTTAGTGATTCACCCTTAAACCAGAGCAACGTACAATAGTGCTATTAAATGATCTGAAAGGGTGAATTCTTGGCGTAAGCTGAGGAGACGTATCCTTGATGGCAGAACAGATTGGTATACCTTGTAGAGGTATCAAAAGGACAACCTTCTTCAGTCTGAAATGATTTGTGGAGTAGAACCGAAATAGAACTGATAGGTAAAAAACAAGGAAAGGAAGCAGGGCATTGAAGGAGCCATTAGCCGTCTGCTGTTCCCTCAACTGCAGCAAAGAGGTGAAGGTTTTGTGATACCTGAGAAAAGCGAATCTTAAGCCTGTTAAATAGGACAGGATGCACATTTCTTGTATGCAGTATTTTATTCTGGAACATGCACGACGCGCATCATCATGCATAGAACATGGTTTATAAAGATCATATCAAAAAGGATCAGGAGACTGTTTAAGGTTCCAAGGTTCTCACCAAAATATCGTGTGACATTTACTAATGTCTATTGAATTTACTAGCCTTGGCCTTTAGTTTCAAAGACATATTCGTCGCCATCTTCCGATACTGAACTATCTTTCAGCCTCAATAGCTGTGGTTTGATCAATCCACTCAGATCACTCGCTTCTCTCGTTCTGTTTGCTTTGTCGTTCTGTTGCTGTGTCGTTCTGTTGCTTTGTCGTTCTGTTTGCTTTGTCGTTCTGGGTGTTCTGGTTTTCTATTCCTTTTGTGAATTTGTTTCACCACCAAACACCCTCTCACCCACATGAAATTCAGCTGTGTCATGGCACTCCTCTCCTTCAGCCTGACATCCCACAGTCAGGCTGTCGCTCCTAAAGACTTCACCAGCCGAGACTACATTGCAGTGGAAAACTCCACTACTGATCTCGACGAAAACTGGGTTTTC
>JAKTTA010000499.1:0-10606 GCA_030580415.1 Citeromyces nyonsensis
TGGGACGACGGGGTGTTCCATGAAGTGCGATCTATTGGCAAAGTCAGGGTAAGGTAGCACCTTAAAGGGTGCTTCAACCGAGAGTAATGTGCGGGTCTGAAAAATTCTGCATATCGGTGCATATACGTGCATATACGTGCATGATGCAGCAGGGCAGAACTTTCAAGATGGGACAAAGCTGTTGATGACCTTGCTAAGAGTCAGGTGTTACATCTTCAGTTCTCTGCTTCTCTCTCCTAAAAATTCTTCTGCCATTAGAATACGCTAGGAGATACACCTACTTGACAGACTCATTCAAGGTGACGCTTTTTTTCTTGCTGGTTTTCAGGGTCAATCCCATTCTATTCAGGTGATCTTACATGCATGCAGGTGGATGTATTATGCTGGATCTGAGATACACAAATTTTTCTCGTTGTAGAAGTCGTTTCTGTTCCTAAATTGTCTGATCAATTTCATTTTGTCAGTTATATTTTGATGTACCGACTCTGGAAACTGGTCAGTATGTTAAGCACAGACAAATGTGTAGTTTCATTACTTACTACCGTGTTTCTTCTTAAGGCTTTTCTGTGGGATTTAGATGTTTTTGTAGGAAGAACCGAGAGGTACATCCTTCTTCAGTGGCTAGTACGAAAATCGCTAAAACCGAAAAGGCCTCTATAATTTTTGCTCCTTTCAAGATCGACTTAAGGCCAGTTAATCGCATGCACATCTCTGTATGTGGCTCTGACTGACACTATCATGTAAACTATTCCAACGCTTTTGATCCACAACTCTAATGACTTGAGACCAAACGATGAAACCGTCGGCATTTTCTTCCTCAGCGGAGTGAATAGTTCCGCATTCCAGTGCAGACCCGTCATTTGATGGATTTTGAAGGGCCTTTTTTTACTGGAAATCACATATCGAGAGTCTGTCGGCTTTTTAAGCAGTCTCGAAGACTGCGTCAATACAAAATATAGTCGACGCACGATCTTTATCCCTGTTATAAGGTAGCATTTCTATGATATCCCTACAAGATTTGTTGTCGGGAAGACTAGGATCGAGACACGCCTAACTGCCCTTGTGGCCATTTATCTGTGGGTGTAAGATTCAGTTGAATTATGTAAACACCAGTGTGTGTGATATCTTCAGTCACGGTCTACTGTCGTAGCTGTTTAGCGGTAATACTGGATAGCGTTCACGACGATCTTTAACAAGATCACATTGTTATTTTTTGGGAGGAGATCTAGATCCGAAAGATTAGATTGCACTTGCATCTGTTAGAAATCTAGCTCTTGAAGATCGCTTTCTATATAATCATTCAATCACTTGATGCACGAGTGCTGCTGTTTTTCTAAGTGAAAAAATGGCGTATGTTGAGAGATGTAATTCTTCTCCATAAAACTCGTCAGCTCGAGTTACAGGTAAAGGATCACTGGATGTGAGTATAATGGCAAAGCAGAGGCTTGGGTCATATACATGGCCCCTTATATGGGCTAATGGATCTGATCTAGAAAGTCTCAATTGGAAGATGTTTTTTCACCTGTTTGAATAAGTTATATAGCTGCGTGTATGTCAGGGTCTATCTGCTGCTATATCATATCAGGTGACCTAAGCATAAGTTTAGATGGAGTATATTGAGTGGAAATTAGTCCTATCAATAGCCAAATGTAGGCAGGGTAACCACTGGTACCTGACAATAAATTATTGTCATCATTCTTCTCCTATCACCGAGTCTACTGTATTCATGTACAAAACCTGGTGACAATAAGAAAACCCTCCTCAACACTTACGAGATTGGTTTTTGATTTTTTTTATCACAGCTCGGAATGTAATGATGATATGATGTGTTACAGTCTTGTTTAAATGATAGAAGGAGAAATTCGGCAACTGCGCTCAAATAAATAGATTAGAGGGCTCTTAATGTTGTTCGGAAGTAGACCTTTCTTAATGAGAATTGCTAGTAAGTGCAAGAGGAAACTGTCTGGGCTGTACTACGTACCTCGTCTGCCTCTGCAGATTCAGGACAAACTGATAGGATTTCTATAGAAGAGACGTATACATTTCCCTTGACAATGAGAAGCAGCCGAAATCTGTTTCTCCGACATCGGCGAATCATACTTACGGTGGACTCAATAAACGGAACCACAATTTTTGGAGCATACTTGTGGATGAAATCTATGAAAAAGTGACAAACGACGTATAACTACTTGTGATTTCTCTCTTTTTCTAGTTCCCATATTTCTTGAGCAATAAGAAAGCTTTGTTTCTATTTGACGAAATGCTGCATTTCTTATTTCTCGTGATTGACTTGCCTGTGGCTTGGAGTTGGTTACATTCGCACGCGCAAAAACCCTGAATGGGTGACGTGGGACATCTTCAGAGTTCCTGGAATTGTAGATGGATCCACGCTAGTGGCCTCCACAGTCTTGATGATGGTTTTGTGTCATCAGTCGAATGGATCAGCCAATGAGCTTATTTCTTTCACTAAGATGAGTGGCTATGGAAGATCCAAGACGCAATTGCCTTTTCGTTAGACCGTTCATATGACGGAGTTGGCAAATACTAGCCAACTGTCTCCTTTGTGAGCTTGTAAAAACTGACATGAATACGGCTGTTTTCTTTTCTTTACCCGAATATTTTTGAAGTGTTATAGGCGCCGCCGTATTCTTTACCGTGCCTGTCCTTGCTTTCAAATATTCTCTTAATTGAACTTAAAAACCAGTTATCTTGAATCCGCGAAGGTTCCCAGATCAATCAAGGTCAGGTGTGTGAAGTTGCATTTTTTTCAATGTGCGATCTAGACCAAATCCCGGAGAATGCTTTCATTGAATCTATGGAAGGAGTCAATCAATGTGCTTAGACTCAATAGCCTTGGATCTTTTCTTCCCGCTTTTTTTCTTTTTTTTCAAGAAATAAATGGGAAGTACAATGATTCAACGCTACAGTTGTTTTTTTCCGTCCTGCTTAGTCTAATCTTGACATGTGTGTTAAATTACATTTCTCACTTCGTCGTATTCCACCGCTTTCCGCAGTTGTTTGGAAAGACATAACATCTCGCATAAGGACTTTGAAACTTAATCTCTTCTCGCAAACATTTCAGTCCTATACACCTCGTTCAAGCAAGAATGGATTTGCGCCCTGTCCCAAAATAGAAAACCTAGTGAATTGTGATCGGAAAAATTTAAACACTCTCTAAGATGTATTGTTTCAGTTGTTTGACAGTGAGGCATGGCTGCCCCATCGACGAATTTCGCTTTACTGAAAAGCGACAAGACGACGTCCACTTGTCATTCCGGTTGCTTCATTCGAAAAAGCAGCATTGTGTCTGTGAGTCTACTAGGTTATGGCAAAGGGCTCTCCCCAGGATTCAGAAGGCAGCACATTATTGTGGGGCTCCCGGAATCTATCTCTTATCGGAGAATAGCATCGGTTTATATGGATAAAGCTTCCCTTTGTGCAAATGGTGGAAATCTGAATAATGATCAATCATAAAACTCTTATATCCACAACTTGGAAGCTGCAAACACTTTTATAAAGATGAGCTGAAACCACTCAACCATCTAAACCGAACCAAGTAAATAACTCCCTCCATCAGGGAGTCACCCTGTGGCTATTCCAGCACCTAGAATACTACTATTCTCAACGTGTTTCAAAGCCACGCTGGAATGGAGAACCCTACACTCTTCCAACTCTCTCAAGAACGACTCCACTTGGTTCCTATAACCGTGAAAGTGTTCCAGTACGGACCCTACATAGCCAACAGTTACAGAGCCGCTCGACTTGAGCCAGTTGGTCATCGCTGCAATGGAACAGGCCAAAACAGCTGCCGCTCGCGTAATCACCGCATCCACCGTTGTCTTCAGTAGGAAAAAATCCGGTTCTGTGAGGTTGAACTTTCCTTTGGGGAACTCCTTGGATATGATGGCAGAAAACTCTTCAACGTTGAACAACTCCATGTCGCTAATCTTACAGACAAACTCACCAGAAACTCCGTATTGAAGAGCGAGAAAAGAGCACTTCTTGTGGTCCGGAAACAAAAGTCCATCTACAAAGAGTTCCAGCATCGCCAGTCGCACCAGCTCGGAGATATACCTCCCGGAGCAGAGCAGCTCCAGCGGCTGGAAAACGTTGAGAGAATTGGACATGTGCGGTTGATTCTTGTTGTTGAGAAGAATCCACCGATCGTCCAAGAGATGGTCAAAGTGATTGACAAAGGGTTTAAGGTGCGACCCGAAAAACGACATCTCTGAGTTGATGATGACTTCCTTGTGAATCTCTTTATGACTTTTCCTTTGACCCCCTCTGTGAGATTGTTTCCTCCTCTCACACAGAGTATCCCTTTCCACAGACAGCGAAAAATTGGCTCCCGTTCCCAGAACTACGGCAAACGAGCAGTTGTAGAAATACAGCCCAGCTATATACACAGCTACGGCATCGTTGATAATAGCATCAACTCTAACGGGGAAACCCTCTTTGGCAAATGCGCTTTCCACCAGAAATTTCAAACTCTTGCCCCTCACCTCGTCAGAAATGGCATACCCTTTGGAAACTTTGTTGATAAACCCATCATTGTGGTTCACCTGATCAAGGGGAAAAGACCAAGATATTCCTGTAGGAAAAGGCTCGTCTCGATGGATCAACCCATTTTCGCTAAGACTTTTCGAAACCCGTTGAGCCAAAAGTTGGAAAAATGCCAAATCTAACCTCTTTTCAGAGTCTTTTATATTCCACTTGCACTCGAAAAGTGACTGCGAACTTTGAGGAGTGAATCTATCTAACTTAGCTATAGCACACCGCAGTGTAGAACCACCTAAATCGATCACAAGTCTGGTTCCCTCTATATCCCGCGACGGTTTGGCGCATTGTGTGGGGAGCATCGAGACCGACGAACCAGAAGCTGCTTCATCAATCTCCCGTTCGAAATTCTTAGTCATCTCGAAAAGAGTATCTTGACTGATAAAAGAAGTGAAACTCTGCGCCACATAATGGGCACGTGATTCCAGATGCGTCAAACTGCTACTTCGGCTTGTTTCAGAAGAATCGTCGTTGACTGAGTTCGAATTCCAAGATGCAATGCTCATTGTTTTCTGTGGCGCTTTCCCATCTTTTATCGATGCAGTACTAAAAGGTTTCACTGCAGGAAAAATGTCACATCCGTACATCGCGTCTTATGGTGCAGTAACCTCACGTTACATTGAGACAAGTAGGGGTGTAGGGATAAATTGAGGATTACTTATCTACAGTGACTTTCCTCAGTGTAAGCTGTTTGATTACGGGGGTTAGTCTTGTGGAAGTGTTCTGACCAGGTTCCGGAACAAGATTGTACCAGACCATGGAGTGGGAACATGGTTCTTGGATTGTCTGTATGTACATTCTTTTCGTTTTGTTAAACCTCCTCTTTTTGTAATAACCTCCTTTTTATTTTTTAATACCCTCCTTTGATTTATTGAATTGCTCGGTATGTGTTAAGCATTTGTGAAAGTTCTTATTGTTCCTTCCCGCCTGGAAGAATCTTATGCATACCTCTGCATACTTCTGCATATATATGCATAACTGCATGTGGGCTGTGCTGTCTTGAGGAGAGTCGCAGAGCGTTTTCGTAGCTGAAATCTGCAAGGTTTCTCCTCTTTCGGGTATTTAAAACTATTTGCTCTCTTCTCCCGTGAATGAGGCTTCCCTGAGCCAGTCCTTGGTTTTAATCTGCGAGACAAATTGTATTCCATGAATAGTATTTGGGTAGTGCTGATGAGATGTTGCGAGTATGTGAAGGATGTAGATAATACAATCCCAGCCTATCCAACATTTGACAAGCGTATATAACTTCTTCCACACTCCATTCATTCTCACTCCATGAAACGATGAAGGCCCTTTGAACCCTCAGATCTAAATGACATCAGATCAGATCAGAGATTGTTGTCGTCTCAAAAATATCAGAGCACCCAAAATCGTGACCCATGGCCTGATGTCATCTAAATGCGTAGATCATTGGAGCAATAATCAAATAGATGTAAGTGAATGATGTCAACACATTTTGTCCACTGAACCAGCATGCTGATCTAATTTGCACCTTGATATGGTTCCTAGAATCGAAGAAACTGCAAAGGAAAATCTGGTAGCTTACAGTCTACAGGGTGACAGAAAAAAAAAAGGAAGGAAAAGCTTTTAGGTGCCATTCCAGAGTAAGCCAGCGAGCAGTTATTGAAACTTGACAATGCATCAATCAAGAACCATTCAATCGAGGCCGTGCTCCACGGGATGAAAATCACATCTCTGGCCAAAGGTTATAGGTGAGCACCTTACGAATGGTCTACCACTGAAGAGAGAAACACCCTCCTCAAAAGCATCCTGCAAAAATGCCGTATACATTTCAAATCATGATTACCTAACAGCCTGGTTTGAAATTGTCAGACCTTGCGAAACCATACCTTCAAACTGTCTGAATACAGGATAAAATATTTCCTACTGGTCGGAAACGTTGGAACAGAATTGAAAGAGAGCCCAATAGGCTTCCAAAGGCGGCTACCTAAAGGGATTAGCAATGTTATGGAACCGTGATAGATACAGAAGGAGATTGGAATAAAAGTTCAGACATATACCGCCGACCACTTTTGTAGGACTACAAGAAACAACCCAATAATACCTAGACGGGCGAAAACTATACAACATTGGCTCATTGAGTGGAGAAAGTTACCGGGACAGCTGTCATTGTGCAAGAGTAGGTGCCTGGCGCCCTACTGCCATACCATCTATTCCTGCTCGGTACATTACATTCACGACTGAATAGTGCTATTCACGGCTCTCGAGCGAAGGATCCTCCTTTCGCAGCAAGGCCGGAATGTGCGCTCTATCAGGAAAGCCAACAATCGGTTATACAGATTTTTCATGACTGCTCAGTAATCTGGGAGGTCATTACACAGGAATTAAAAGATCTCAAGAGATGATTTTGGAAAACAACACATTCACAATACAAAATAGCTACTTGGGTCAAGTCAGCTTCTCTCCACTACAATGTTCCCCCGCACGAAAAGACGATATGGCTCTGAGGTGCCTAGACCTCGATCGGATGAGCACTGGTGTCGATGGGTACCCAGCGAACCAGGCTCGCCTCATGTTGGGGTTTGGCTGACCTTTTTACAAATACCGCCTTGAGTGGTATCAAATTCTTGGTCAATTGAATCAAACACAACACGAATACGTTGAGGGATATTATTGTGACAAAGCGTAAGCTGAGAAGCTATACTTTTAAGATATAGGCGAGCAAAAAGCGGATGTAAGGATGGAATCAAGGACAAATTCCATGAACACTTTCGCCATCTACAAACGTCTCTAATTTTCACTGCCAGATTATTTTCCTCTTTCTCTATTCTGGATGTAGTTTGATCTGCCTAAAACGCATAAAGCAAAGATTTCATCGATATGTAATCAGAAACTTCCGTCAACGTTTACTTCATCTGGTTCTCCCACTACCCTTTGACTGGCTTGTTTGTCTCCAGAAGCATTAAAGTTGAGAAAGAGTCGTGAGAAAAACAAGCTGTCTTCCCTACTTTCTTGATTCACTGACGCACCTGCTTCTTTTGGACAGTGTTGTATGTTGATTTGTGGTAACTTCGATGTAAAGGAAAAAAAAAAAGAAAAAGAACTAAATCGGGCGATTTAGATCTCGATCACACTACTGTAATTTGTGATCTGACCTTGAGATCAGGTCATTTCGAATCGTAAAAAGAAAAGATCAGATAGTGAAATTGTGTTGCCTTTAGATCTAATGCTCTGCTAACATCAGATCATGTCTGTTGGTGATCTAAGCTCAAAGATTAGTTCAAAATCACAGATTTGTGATCAAACATCAGATCTTGGTGTCCTTTGGTTCATTCGAAGACCCGACATCTCATAAGTTTGTCTATTCTATATATCGAGAATTCCGCAATCCCCAGATGTCCGACAATCATAGTATCGGTGCCATATGCAACCAATAAACTTCTTTATTTGAAAGTGCCTCTCAGTGTAAGTGGTCCATTACTTTCGCACGAAACGGCAATATGATGAAGTAATCGCGGTATCACATTCACTGGTGGATTGGAAAGTCTCTTCTTTCTCTTGCATTGTGTATTCTGCTATAGGCATACTTGGTAAGTGTGGCAAACTAACGGACTCCCCTATATATTTTCCAGAAGCAGACTCAACCTTTCCTCTGATCTCATGCACTTCCAGATGAACAACTCATCGAAAGTCTGATCGGCGTCACTCGGGGTGCTTTGTCCGGATGTGGATATACCTTTATACACGTTGAAGTATCCGTTTTCAATAACGTCCTGACTTGACCTTACCTATCATTTGAATAGTTGATCCTCAGTGGGGGACTAGACATTTTTCAGAGTGGAGTTCTAACCAGCCAGAAGTAGTATTACCGTTTTCAGTTTGCAAGAGGGAGATGCTTACAGCAATCATATTAACTATTAGTATCGTTTAAAAAGTCTCCCCAACAGTTTATTTTGACTCGCTAATAAATCTCCCAATTCTACTTTGCTGACAAACTCATACACTGCATCCCCACACCAAAACTAGTCGTGTCCCACTCAACTCAACTTTTCAATATGCTCAGAAATTTCAGATCTACATCCAAGCGGCTCATACATCTCGTTCCTGAGCTTTCTAAGTCTTCATTATGGACGGAAAAGGGAATTGAAGGACTCTTATCTCCAAAGGGTTTCCAAATCGCGTGGCTGGACTACCAAAAGTATCTCACCATGAACCTTTCGATGCTTTCCATAGGAACTGACCTTGAAAACAAATCTGCATTTGAGATTCTCGTCACTACGGCAAAACGATCAGACAGAACCTCTGTGTTTCACTATGCGTCACAGAGTCATAATAACCATTTATTTTTCGACCAACTGATTGAGCCGTCACAGAATCAAAGCCAGCCCTCGTCAAAGCTCGTCAACGAACTCACATCGCAGTTTGGCTCGATGGAGGAGTTTAAAATTGAGTTTCTGGATGAAGCAGACTCACTTTTGGGCCAAGGCTGGGTGTTTCTAACGGAAAATGAGAATAAACAGTTCGAGATAAAGAGCTGTAATAACGAGGGAACTCCATACTTTTATGCAAGAAATCAGTCACTGGAAATGAATAGTATGGTGGAAGAACAAGAATTTCACCACCTTCAATCGTTGAAAGAGAATGTTTCCTCTGGTAAAAAAGATTTCTCCATGCCTATACTGTGCTGCAACGTGTGGGAATATGCATATCTGCACGATTACGGTGTGAATGGTAGATCGGACTACCTGGAGAACTGGTGGGCCTCCATTAATTGGAATGTCGTGAACCGGAGGGTGTTTAGTCCGTTTAGAGAGGTTTCGTGGTAGTGTATATATAAATGAAAAGATCTGCGGAAGGATATATAATGAGATTACAAATATTTTGAAAAGAGTGGTATTGAAAAAGTGGAATGTCGCTTATTTGTACAGGGAACTTGGGTCAATGTTCGGACGCTGTTGGAAAGAGCTAGATGGAGGTGTAATGATGTAAGACCTATGCACCTGAATTTCTCGTAAAGTCAAGACACCTTGGGATTTTTCGCTACATTCAAATGCCAGTATGTGTATCAACTTGTTACAAAAGCAGAGTTTCCAGTGAGTATCTCATAGAAGTGCCATTCAATCAATGTTTTACAACTTTTCTAGAGAAATCGTGGTATGCAGTCAAAAAATCAATTTTTCCCACTAAGCGAAGATAATCAAGAATGTTTTTCTCACTCTTTCATTCCACCTTTTTGTACTTCCTCCCAACCTTTCTCACCTGCAGGTCACTAGAATACTCAAGCTTTCGAAGTTTTATGCAATTATATCATAATGCTGAACAAATTGGCTTGATTTCTAACTTCTAGCTGTTTCTCGCCGAAAGAACAGTCTCTGGCCAGGGCGAACAATCTGTTCAAATTAGATCAATCCACTTGCACTGTCGTTAATTCACCCTCTTTTGTCTCACTTTGTCGGTTGTTGATTGGACCTGAATATCTTCTTCTTCATTGACCTTCGAATTGCTTTACTTCGATCCTGTGAGTTCATATGTGGTGTGGAAGCATCTGTTTTATGCTTAAACAAAACGGATATGATTCTAGCTCCCGAAGATGTCCATAAGTGAAGCTTCTTTAAGGCATTTGAATCAGTGGGATGCGATCTCCGTTATTTGACATTGTTGAGGATAGAAAAATCCTATTTTGGTCCATCCGCAACAGTTTCTCAGCGACTAAAGGAAATGAAAGAGATTGTAACATGTACATAGTCCTGCACCTCTGCAGAACTCCACATGGATTTACTTCATTTATCTGCCGAGTCCACTGCTTATTGCCTTTTGGATCAGATCTCGCAATCTCGCTAATGGCACAAGACTCTTTTTCGATGCGCATGAATATTGACTTTTATCGCATAAGCTTCCGCTATCAAGACCTTTCTCCCGCGGTGACATTGGAAAAGTATATCCATTCCTCCCGCAGTAGAGAGCAACGTGTTGAAATGATGACCAGCAACCTGCTTTGACAAAGTGAAACTAAGTGATGACATCACCTCCTCCTTTTGATTTGGATGAATCTCCTGTAAAGCCCATAGAGACCGACTGATTTGAAAGC
>JAKTTA010000500.1:0-10560 GCA_030580415.1 Citeromyces nyonsensis
GGTGGCTCTCGTCACTAAAGGCAAATCCATGTAGAAGTGACGCTCCAGCCTGTGTATGATCTTCTTATATTCCTCGTCCCAATCGATTCCATGTATACGGATACCAAGGTACTTGACATTTTCCGATAGAGGGTAGGCTTTCCCGATCGTGTCCGAATATTTATCGGGCACCGTGTACAATACCTGCGTTTTTTTCCTATTGACCTGCAGCCCTGAGAGTTTGGCGAAATGCGTTAGAGCCCTGTCAGTAATGAGATGATCCGAGCGATCCCGCAAGCATAGTGCGACATCATCTGCATATACGGACATCTTGATGTTGAAATCAATAGTCTTGGTAATGCTGATGCCACTGACTTTCTTCCGTAACTCATTCAGCAAAGGCTCCAGGGCCAAAACGAATAACGTTGGGGAAATTGGATTGCCCTGTCGAACGCCACTCTGGAGAGCGAACGGGATGCCAATCGAATAGTTGATATATAATTGGCAGGTTGGGTTTTCCAATGGGGAAAATCACTCATTCTGCATATCCCACTCTTACGCTATTTCTAGGGATTTGCATTGATTTCCCTCATAATGAGCGACATAAAACGTGGGCACTCCTGAATGACAGCCACCTGATGTATTTGCAGCCCTTATAAATTGTAGCGATGATCTCCTCTTATAGATAACCAATGTCGACTGAAAAGATCTCTTTCTTGCTGAACTGGCAACCAACTCCATACCATATCCCCATCTTTCTGGCCCAAACCAAGGGCTACTTCAAAGAAGAGGGTGTTGATGTTGCCATCCTCGAGCCATCCAACCCATCTGATGTTACTGAGCTGATCGGTTCCGGTAAAATCGATATGGGACTCAAGGCTATGATTCACACTCTGGCTGCCAAGGCCAGAGGTTTCCCAGTGACTTCTGTTGCTTCCTTGCTTGACGAGCCATTCACTGGACTTTTGTACCTCGAGGGATCTGGTATCTCTCCAGACTTTTCCTCCATCAAGGGAAAGAAGATCGGTTACGTTGGTGAATTCGGAAAGATTCAGCTCGATGAACTCACTAAACACTACGGTATGACCCCAGATGACTACACCGCTGTCAGATGTGGTATGAACGTTGCCAAATACATCATCGAGGGCAAGATCGATGCCGGCATTGGTATCGAGTGTATCCAACAAGTTCAATTGGAGGAGCACTTGAAAGAGCAGGGCAAAAACCCTGGCGATGCCAAGATGGTCAGAATTGACAAACTTGCCGAATTAGGATGCTGCTGCTTCTGCACTATTCTCTATATTTGCAACGACAAGTTCTTGGCTGAGAATCCAGAAAAGGTTAGAAAATTCTTGAGAGCGGTCAAGAAGGCCACTGACTACGTCATTGCGTCTCCAAGAGAAGCCTTTATGGAATACGCTGACTTCAAGCCTGAGATGACATCTCCAGTGAACGCAAAGATGTTCGAGAGATGTTACGCTTACATGTCCGACTCTTTGACTAACGTCCACCGTGACTGGAGAAAAGTCACTGCTTACGGTAAGAGACTCGAGATCCTGCCACCTGACTATGTGTCTAACTACACCAACGAGTACCTTTCATGGCCTGAGGGAGCAGAGGCTAAGGACCCCATGGGTGCTCAGCTTTTGATGGCGGCTCACCAAGAAGAGTGCAAGTGCAATGGAGGATACCGCAGACTTGAGGTTGACACTGTTTAGCTTGAATTAACTCTGTCTTTTTTGTTTCTTGTTTTCCTCATTGTACAATATTGCGCTAAAAGACTGTTTCCACAAGCGCTTATCTTTTGTATTCTAGAATGAATGATGATTTAGTGCCATGGAATCGAACTCAGAAGAGCGGTTGAAATGACTATCTAGGTCAATCAATAATTATCCCTCTTTTAGACAATCTCTTTCAGTCTCTGCAAGTGAATAGAAGAAAATTCGCAGCTTTAACATATAGTATTACACACTACCAGGATCCAAGACTTGGAAATTCATCAAGAATCGAGTGAATTTGACACCAAACATGCTATGGAGTCGTATACCAGCAAGGCTTATGACCAGCAATCTTCTCCATGAGTCAGAGAGAATCGTTGATAACGAAAGTAGCACTTTTTGATTTATGGCAAGAGCTCTCAAATTCTGTCAATTGTATGAGGAGATGAGTCTAAAAAGATGGGGGTCCCTGTGTTTATCCATCCATACACCCCAAGGTGTTGGATGTTTGAATGAGTGAGTTACCGACTTTTAAGCTGACATGTATTAGATCTGGAGCACAGATTCTCACAAAACACACGGAAGTCTCTCGACCTGGAGTTGCCGGAATGATGAGCGGTACACAGGGGGGCTTCTGGTCTATGGTGAAGGATGTATTTAATCTGCCCTCTCTATGACACAGGAGTTACTCTATCCCCTTTCCGACGACAGAAAGTGTATGAGTGTATAAAGCTGGTCACACTAGGCTCAGCCAAATGAAAAATTATAGAAGGCTATACGACTACCTATTACCCCACGTCAGCGTTATCTCAGCTGGGCAAGAATTGGTGACAAATACTACCATCAGGAGAAGATAAAAAGTGATACCACTTGAAATTTTTCTCTTTGAACGATTCATCGACCCTCAGGCAAGAAAAAACAGCATAAAGATTCAGCCGAAGGTGTTCGACTCTGGGGTTGGTGCGTTTTCGCGAATCTTTAATGCGCACTGTGCGGCTCAAATCCGATTTTGTGTAATTGTAAGCACAATGTCTAGCGCATACTTCAAAATTGATCTCTCACCCATGCAATCGTCTTCTGAGATTGTGGACTTCTATTTCGCCTTCTTCCCTACCATGGCCACTTGTGGAGTGGATGCTAGGGACGTTTTCATCAAAAGAGAACAGCTACACAAAGCTAACTCGGATGAAGAAGTTCACTACACCAGATTTTACGGTTGCGAGGAGCAATTTGAAAAGTTTTGGCTCGAGACAGATTGGTTCAGGGAACCAGAAAACCAGAAACAGAAACAAAAACAAAACAAAACCTACCTACAAGAGATTTGGAGACGCTTGTACTCTTTCCGCTTGGCGGTGTATTCTCATTACGGAGTAGATCATTCGAAGCTCGGATGTTCAGTCTGTGAGGCTTATGATGAGCTTGTGAGATTCAGAGACACAATGGTGGAGAAAAGAAAGCTTGAACGTGCCAAAAAGGCTGCAGCTCTTAAGCATATTGGTGCACCCCCTTTGGTGATAAAGGGGCTTGCCACCTACAAGATGTCGGTGAAGCTTCAGTCGGACTTGGATGCCAGACGCGGTATCCAAAGGCTCCCAAGCAAGTACTGCCCTCCAACCATGTTGATCAACACTCAGCTGGATAAGACTACAGGCTATGAGGATTCAGATGCTGTGTACAGAAAGGCTCACAGAGATGTAATGAAATGGTATGATGTGGAGTCAGCCAAAAGTGCAATGAGAGCTGCTGCCTCTTGCATCAGAAACAACTCGGTGGATCAGCCCCAAGTACACGCCAATGACTTGCTGCTGGATGAGGTTTCAGATGAGCTGGTGGGAGTTTCGACTCCAGAGCTCAGAAACCATCCTTGGAGATGTCTTGCTGGTTTCACTGGAGATGCTCGTACCATTCGGTATGAAGATCCATGGAGACCTTTGAGCACCGAGAAGCCTGTGCACAATGAAAGTGCGCAATTGCTGAACAAGCCCCTCAAACAAAGACATTCATGGAGATGTCTGGGCGAGGTTGGTGGCTCTGTCTTTCCACATGAATGCTTCGTTGACTCTGATGCTGAAGTCGATGTCGAACCTCTTTTGATAGAGGCGACAGGAATTAACGAGAATGGTCGCCTGCAGTTCAAAGTTGACTGGGGCCTAGGCTCCTTGATTGAGTCTGTGGAAGACGCGTACAATTTGGACGATGCTCCTTTCTGTAACCACCTGGTGGAGGAAAAACCTTTGAGGTTTGCGGCAGCGGAGAAATCAGGAGAAGCATGTCCAAAGCTCGAGATTAACTGGCAAGTTGACTCTTTGTTTGACTCTGTTGAAGAATGCTTCAAGGAAGGCGCTTTATCTGTGGATATGTTGCCGCGTCCTGAATCACCGACACCAGACGACTTTTCCACGTCGTTTGAACGTCTCGATCTGGCTGTGGGAGAAGATGACTTCAATTGGATCTCCATAAACGCTTCTGAATCGCCACGCGAATTGGTACCATGCGATTCGCCTGCAAACAGAAAGAGCGATGAGGCAGTCTCGCAAGACACAATATCCTGGGACTTGGATTCCTTGTTTGGACTGGCTTCAGGGCGTTTGAGCTCTGATGCATCATCTCCTGTGCATTCATCTACCCATAAGCAGGGATTTGAGGGCGCAAAAGAGTGTGGAGATTCTTCGGAAGATTCCGCTACAGTGTCTGACCTTTTGACGCTCCGTGAAGCTCTTGACTTGGAGCCTGAATTGGCGACTAAGAGGCGTGAGAAAGTTTGCAAGTGGATCAAGAGCAAGGGTAAAAAGATCAAGAGAGTCTTGAAACAATTGTAAAGCATGAGATTGCATTGGTGGTATGAGTCTGCCGAGGACTGGAACAAAGTGGATTTGGAAACGCACAAGGAAATTACAACTGGTTGCTTAAATTTATCAGAGATACCTTTCGGGAAGGTGTTTTGATTGACATCAAGTCGGACGAAGCTATGGATTATCCAATATTTTGGGATTTTTGGGGAAAGATTTCAAGGACATGGATAATGGTTACTGCTTCGATTGGCAAGGCGTGTTTAAGGATTGAGACCGCGACCAGAAAGAGTCTATTTTTCAAGCCGAGGGACCTTCGGGGGAAGGCTCACGATGGGGAGAAGAAGAAAGCTCAAATTGATCAAGGTTGAAAACAGTTGTGATTGTGCTCCATTTGTGCAAAGTTCTAAAATTGTGCTGTTGAGGTTTGCTATAAATTTTGCTATGAATAATGAAAATGTGATATGAAAAATGAGAGATATGAGATATGAGATATGAGATATGAAATTGGCCAATCGGTTAAACGAGCTGAAACTTTTTTTGCTTGTGATGAGCCGGGAGTATGTAAGATTGAAAATCAGAACACGAGTCAGTCCATGTCACACTTTACCGTTCATTTAATTGTCCAGTAAAGGGCATTAGTTGTCGACGATGAGCTAAGCTTTCTAAAATATCCAGAGATTCGAGGCTGGAAGGCAGGAGGCAGAAAAGCAGGGTCGCGGTAACTTCCTTCATCGGAAAAGTCTATGACAGTTATCTGTCTGCAGAGTCACCTTGATTCAGTGATGAGATGGGCTCGTGAGGAGATGATACAGCCTGATCCCGTGACATCACAAGATCGCCTAAAGTGATTCCCATTTGAGCCCCAACAACCCTTGGCTAAGTGAACCCATCAAAATAGCTCCGAGCAAGACACAAATCAAAACACTGACCAGTGTCTTTTATCGATGGAAAGCCAATATAGGGCCGGTTTTCGCGGATCTGGTGTGGTAGGCAAAGCCAAGTATTTACGTAAAACAAAAGCGGTAGGAGCACAGGATAAAGGGGCAACTTCTTTGACAATATCTTTGAAAACACTTGACATTGTTGGTAGATTGGCTATTTGGAGTCGGCGAGAAGCTGAGCCGCTTTATAAATGATAGTTATCTGGTTGATCCTGCCGGTAGCCGTATGGCTGTCTCAACAATTAATCCTTGTATGACCGAGTATATGCAATTCATACTGTAAAACTGCGAATGCCTCATTAATTCAGTTATTGTTTATTTGATGTTGAGTTATTACATGGTTATAACCGTGGTAATTATAAAGCATTTACTTACTGTAAATGACGACTGTTTAGAGGGATGTAGCCCATGCTCTTCGGAGCCCTTGAATAATTCATAACTGCGACGAAGGGTAAGCTGAGAAGCTATACTTTTACAATATATAGACAAACTCAAACCAGATGTTAGGATGTGCTCGTCAGCGCCTTTTCACCTATGAAATCCCAAACACCACCATTCCCTCCACAACTGATAGTAATTCCTTTAAAGTGTTCCACTTATCAATTCAGTTGATACGTCTTTAAACTTTTCCATTGAGACGTGCCTCTACTTCGTTTCCACACTACACACAATATTCTAATCTTTTTTTATCGCCTACTTCAGTTCTAATGGTTGTACAGAATGATCCCAACACAAGTATTGCCTCTGTTACTCTCCCTAATCCATAACCATCTGGACTACTGCTTCTACTGTTGAACGTTGGCGTATTAATAATCTCAAGAGTTCTAGAAAAGGCCGTCAGAAAACGACTCTTCTGCCCCTCCTTCCCAAACACCAGGTCCGCCTATTTCTGTTGTAAAACTAATGCCTGCCCACAAGTTGGATATTTCAACAACAACACAACGCCAGAGAAGCAAAGTGTCTGCCCCACCTTCCTAAACATCTGAACCATCTGTTTCTGATGTTGAAAATGAAACATCCTTCTGGGAGACATCAGTCAGCTGCTGCTGCTTTGCCTCATCCACTTCAATATTGCGGAACCTCTCGAGCAAATGTTCTGTCAACCTCCCATACAAGAAAACAGCTAGCAACTGAGTAGCTTGCATCACCTGTCTCATTGATCCTCTCTCCCCACCCCCACCTCTCCTCAGGACCACTGTTCTGGCCACCAAAACACTGTTCAGCCGACTTTCTTCACAAAACTTGAGGTCTCTGGTTTGCCTTTCCAGCCTTGCAATATTTACAAGGAGCTCTTTTCTCAAATGGCTATAAATCTATCTGGACACTGTAGGAAATCTAGTTCTGGAAAGGAAAATATGCAAACAATGCTGACTTTGGTGATCTAAGGGAACAACTTTGAGTGATTCCAAAATGGTTAAGCTACCCTAAAGCTAAATTGCCCGATTTTCTCCTTTAATCACCGTTTGGATGACGAAAGGTCAAGGTTTACTGAATTGCACCAAAACTCCACTTTTGACCCTCAACCTCTTTGCGTTTCTGGAAAATGCGAGCTGTTAGTTGTCAGAAAAGCCTGTTTCTGATTGGCCGGAATATTTCAGGCAGTCTATGCTGTGATTGGGTTGGTGGTGGATAATCTGTTTCTCCCTATTACACCAACAGACTCCTCGGCCATACACCTCCACTGTAGTTCGATCTGATGTCTCATCAGCAATTTGCCATTCTAGGGATCTGCCTTCAGGAAGTGACGAAGAAGGCGGAAGACAAGACCCTTTTTCCAGATTT
This sequence comes from Citeromyces nyonsensis, assembly GCA_030580415.1. Lineage (NCBI taxonomy): Eukaryota > Fungi > Ascomycota > Pichiomycetes > Pichiales > Pichiaceae > Citeromyces > Citeromyces nyonsensis. The sequence goes on from JAKTTA010000500.1 coordinate 7,213, forward strand.
CTTATGTGTTGATCCCAGCCATTGGACTGAAAATCAGAGAATGGGGGGCCGGAGGTCAGTCCTCGATCGTTTCCACCAACTACGTTTTATCATCATGAGCCTTTTCTAATCCTCGATCGCCCTTAGATCTTGGTTCCTTCAACTATCAATTTAGCTGATAATTAGAAGGTAGTTGAACATCCCACAAGCCGTGATTCATAACCTGCCTAACTGATTGACCCTTCGGTATGACAGCACCACGGGGAACCTTCAGGCCCTTGTAATTGGAATGAATACAATGTGAATACCTTCACGAGGATCAGTAGGAGGCCAACTCGGGTACCAACGGCCGAGATAATTCCGGTTCCAATGGCGTATGTTAAAGTTGTTCCAGGTATACCGTAGTTGGACTAAGAGCACTGGTTCCAACCTCTCCTCCTGGCTAATCTTCTGTCCTTTACGGGGTGGTTGGCGAGTCAGGGCTTCTACCTTGAAAAATTAGAGTACTCAAGCCTAATATGTTGGCATGGCACATTAAAATCGTTATGGGTCTATTTTTAATGGACCATCATAATGATGAATTACACCTTTATAGACACATACTTCTCATCAGCAGATACAACACTACAAGTCAAGTATGAATTAAAAATATACAGCTTGTAGTCCTAATCGCTGTCGTGCTCATCCTCGCCAGCCAGGGCGGCAAAGATATTGCTGGTGGAGCTTTCGGATCTTTGACTTTGATCTGGAGAAGATTCAGGAGCAGCTCTTTGAGATGGGGTGCGCACGGGTCTAGAACGTGTGAATGGCCCACCACGCTCGCTCATATTTCTCACCACACCAACACTGCTGAGATCCTTGTTGGATATACGAGATCCCCATTGAGATCCTCCCCTTGAGGAGTTCTGTCTTGAGTCTCCACCTCTCCTGGATTGCTGTCTACGAGAGGCGGCTTCTCTTTCGTCGTCAATACGTTTACGTTCGGCTTCTTCGTGGATTTCCTGGATGGTTTTAGGGCCCTTGGCAGACTTGCTGTTTCTCCAGCGTGACTTTCGGAGATCCAACAGGTCCATAAGCATAAAACGTATTCTGCTGGGCAGGTTATCGTTTCCTACAATGGTCTTGATTCTATCAAACACAACTTCAAGAACGCGCTTGGCGTTCGCGTTGGCGCTTCCCTCCAGTATAGGCCCAGTGGTGGTGACAAGCTGAACAAGGTTCTCCACGGTATCCTCCGAGGGGTCGGTGGTATTTTCAGATTGTCCCAAAAGACAAGTCATAATGACACTGTCGGACAGTAGGTTAAGAATGTAAAGCTCACCGATAAACCGCAACAGTCCCAAACCTCTTCTCTTGGCAGCAGCAGCTTTGTAGTACTCGTCAGACATCATTTCAGGCTCCAAGGGAGACCCATCCTCGTTTGTGGGCAGCTTATCATGCCATCCCTTCATGTACTCCAACTGACATCTTGTGAGCAGATACTTTCTCACAAGAGCTCCTCCGCTAACTGGGTTGCCCTCTTTATCCAGATTCTCTTCGTCCTTCACCTCAGATGACATCTCCTTGCACATCTTGGCACAGAAACGTGCATACATACTGGACCAGTATGGCTCGTCACATGCTTTGGCAAACGTGTACTCTACAACCTGCTTCAAAGTTTTTCCATCCGTCTCGTATTTGGACTGCAGCGCAATGTTGATAATGTCCTGAGAAATGGTGTCAAACTTTTCCAAAGTGAGCTTGTTGAGATGTGACTTAACTTGGCTCTTGACGTCCTCTTCGTCAAGCAACACAGTACCATCTTCAGTGGTCTTTGCCTCTTTTTGCTGAGTTCTCTGGGAACGCGGAACCCATCTGGAGGCTGATTTCTCCAGTTTCGGTGCTGGCTCCGTTGGAGCAGCAGGTTCTTCTCTTTCGTCATCACGCTCTTTACGGCCCGTGCGTCTTGATGCATCTCTGCCACGCTGAGGCTTACGCTTGGAGTTCTGCCTCGACCCAGAACGCGATCCAAGAAGTTGGTTTGACTTCAACGGCATTTTGCCCTTGGAAAAGGAACGGTCGCCTGGCTTTCTTTCAGGAATGAACACCGTCTTGGAAAATGCTTCGTGCCATTCAGCGTCCCTGTCAACTTCAAGAGGCTGCTGGAATTGCAAAAGAAAAACAGGGTCGTATCTGGGTTTGCCAGTTTTTTGCAGCTTTGGGTCGGGTCTGTGAATGTTGCTCGGGTAGTTGTATGTGAATGCGTCGATCGGCTTGGAATTCTGAATCGTTTCGAAAAGTGCCGTCATGGTGATGCCAGGTGCAGTTGCAGCTTCCAATGGGGAGTCTTGAGCAGTTTCCTCAGTAGTTTCCTCAGTAGTTTCCTCGGTAGTTTCTTTCGCTTCCGCCTCTTCTTCAACCTCCTCCTCCCCTGGAACTGTCTCTTCGACTGATTCAGCTTTTTCTTCCACGCTGGGCTGTTCTGGGATTACCTCCTCAGGCGTGGCTATACTTTCAGGAACCGCTTCTTCGACCGGTTTTTGGACCGGCTCTTCAGCCAAAGTCTCAGGTTTACTTACATCTTCCTGATCCTCCTTTAGCGGCTTCTCTTCTTTCTGCTCATCTATCGCGACATCACCTGGCACAGTCTCCGATTTAGACTCGTCGTTGGACACATCCGCCTTTGGCTCAGCTTTTGGCTCATCCTCGGGTTTGGTTGCGGGAACCTCTGCGGATTTTTCTCTCCTGGCTTGCATAAATTTTTCTTTCACCAACTCTCTCTTTTTAGCCAGCTCTTCTTCAGACTGTTCAATCTTTTCAGATTTTACGGGCGTCTCTTGCTGTTCCGGTTTAGCAGCTTTTTCAGGCTCACTTGTCATGGTGTTCGCCTCTTGAGGAGCAACTTCGGCCTTGGTTTCGGTTTTCGCCTTTGCCGCAGCAGCCTTGGCTGCAATCATTGCTTTGAAATTCTCTATTCCTTTGCGCTTTTCATCGCTGACAACAGGCTTTTCTTCTGGCTTCTTAACAACTGGTTCAGCAGGTTTGGCATTCAAAGGAGTATAGCTCTTGTTTGGAGAATAGTTCTTGCCATACTGGCCCCCGTAATAAGGAGCATAACCCTGTTGACTGTATCCGTATGGAGGCATCATCCCAGATCCATACGATTGCGGATAAGAATACATATACTGTGGCGAGCCGTACGAACTGTACGAGTAGTTCTTCTTGTGCTGACGGTGATCATGTTGTTGATGATCGCTCTCTGGCTGATTGACTACAGGCGGGGCTCCTCCAGAAGGCGCCGGCGACGCACTGTGGCTTTTTTCGGTGGTGCTGTTTTGCATCTTACAACACTTTTTGCCGGTTGATTTAAAAAAAAAAAAAAAAAAAAAA
>JAKTTA010000503.1:0-10456 GCA_030580415.1 Citeromyces nyonsensis
GTTAAGAGCTCTTCGGTGAAGGGTGAATCTTTCGCATGACGAAAACACTTGACTTAGATTACGGGGGTCAGCAATTGGCGTGACAATACTTATTCGCACCTTTTTCTGAAGTACGCCTCCTAACGAGTCCAAGCCTCTGAAGAAAGAAGCACCTGCAGATATAACAAGGTTGGGGTGGCAAAATAGGCCCCTCAAGCTTTGCGAAGAAATCCTTCAAGGCAGAATATCGATGGCGAAAGAAGTATTTTAAGAGCTGTTGAGGGACCTTTCGGAGGATAAAGAGGAGAAGGAGAAGTATAGGCCGAGAAACTCCCCCTATCTTCAGTCAAAGGGTAGTGGGGAAAACAAGGTGAAGCAAACGTTGATGGAATTTTGTGATTACGTACCGATGAAAGTAAATTTTGAAAAAAACAATAGATTGATGCTGTAGGCCTTATATGTTTCAGGCATTTCAAATTACATCCAGGATAAAAAAAAAAGAAAAAAAGGTTCTAGTGAATATTAAAGCCCTTATGGATGGTGTGAGGTTTCACGCGAATGTGTCGTCGCGAAAGTTTCCCCGAAATTTGTCCTCACCAACATCCTTACATCCGCTTTGAGTCTGCCATATTTTTAAAGTACAGCTTCTCAGCTCTTCGTCCCATAAATTTTTTTTTTCGACGATACATTGGCCCACGCGATTTTACAATCTAACACTGATATCATTTACTGCTTTCAACTCTCGATTCGAATCGACCAATCGACCAATCCACCAATCCACCAATCCACCAATCCACCAATCATTTCACCTACTTTTGACTTGAGAGACCAGCGTAAAACGAAATTAAAACGAAAAAAAAAGAAGCTTTTAGGGAAAAGACAATAGAAATCGATTAGACAACCCTTCCTCAGGTTTTTATGCAAATTTTCCTTGGCATACATATTTACAGTCCCATCATGTGGTTTTCCCGAGCCTGACCACCAAGTCATCTTTTGAACAATCGAAAAAACCGATAATCTTCCATCCTTCAAATGCTGAATGATCTGTGCCTGACTCATTCTTCTTTGAAACACCAAAAACCCTAACTATATACACTCTTTAAATAGAAATCACTCGACAAATGCAGCATACCTTTTGGCCCGCTCATTATCTTGTCTATGCACTGGCGACACTTTGCCTCGCCATACTGGAAATATATCAGCCCCAACAACTGGTCCACAGCTTTTACGCTGCCTCTTAATATACACTTTTTGTTCCCCTTCCAGATCTTCAAGGATGAGACAAGGTTGTTTCTGGTAAGGAAACTATGCAGCAGCTTATCTCTATGCAAAATTTTGAGTTGGTTTGTAGGATTAAAGTCTAGGCTCCCGACTCTATCTGAGCCTTCATTACCACTTAAAAGAAATAGGTTGACGTTTAACCGGAAGAACTGCCTACCCATCTTTTGGATCTTGTCGGACGTCAGGTTGACATTCCGATTCGCCTGATCTCGAATTATCAAATCAAGCCTAAAATTACTATTAGGGTATAGAACTGTTATGAGAAACTTTTCATCCAGCGAAAAGTCATCCTGCAGAAATTCCTGCCATGGTTTTATTTGTGTCTTGACAAAAGTGTTATATCGTTCGTTACCGCTAAACTTGTTCATGATGTGCGTGGGTCCCCTTAAATGCGTGTCGATCTCTTGTCTGTTGTTGTCGTCTATGAGTGACTCGGTGTAGTTGAACCTGGTTGGGAGACGAAAAATATCAGCCTTGCGTGCCACCTCGTTCGAGGGTGAGATCATGGCCAGACTTCGATAACCTCGTCTGAAAGTTTTCATTATGCACGGTTGGTTGGACACATCCTCACACCATGTAAGTTGTAGTTCTTCTAAGAGTGCTAGGTACCGCTCATATCCTCTTTTGAATTGAGTCTTACCTTTTTTGTCATGAGTGCTTGTGTTGCTATCTGAACATTTCTCGACTTTACTAGGTTTTGGCATTTGACTCGGAAATGGGGCTGCGGCACCCCCTATTTTGCTGATCACCCTGGTCTTTTCGTGTCACGGGGTCATGGGGTCATGGGGCCAAAGAACAAACCATCCACGGAAAAAACTCTGCAGATCGATGCATATCTCGGATTATCCTGCATGCATGGTCATATGTGAATAGGGGCTGGCTTCTCTTCTCCCTTTGAATAGGGAAACTAAACTTTGTCTGGAAACGGAAGAAATTTTAGGCTCTAAGTCTGCAGAATGGTCGGGTTTCTCTTCTTTTGCTTGTGATTGCATTATAGTTGCGCAAAATTAGGAATTTAAAGAGCTTTACGAGACGATACAAGCCAGCACATTAGTCTTCATCACTCTTATCTCAAGAGGAAAAAGCAATGAATGTCAAAACACAAAGGTCTTATCCACCTGAGTGGACTTATTCTTCCGTGATTATAGTACCCTTACAAGTAGTCAAGTAGTGACTCATCGACTAATATATTCCCTGAGCGGTTGTATTTCTATTGAACCTCTTCCTCTTGGCCAGAATGGAGCAGAATAACTAGTGCAAATTCACTCTCTTTCATATTCATGTGCTATTCTACATAACCGCCGTCCCGAAACATTTGTCCTTTCTATTGAGTAATGCAGGACAACGTTTATATGTTCTCTGTTTCGGCAACAATTTGTCAAAAAATGACAAAACCTGTAAAATGTCACCGTAGATCATATCCCCACACCACTGAAGAATGTCAAAGAAGGAAGAAAAAAAAGACAAGGAAAAAATCCCCTCACAGCTTATCCTTAGACCGGCCCCTGCCTCTTTAAAACACATATCGTCGGTGCGACTGAATGGCAAGATTGGTAGTCATCTTACCTTGAGTGCTGGGTCCATTATATACATAAATAAGGCAGACTGCAGTAACGGAATTCTGTGCCAATTGGTTTTGGACGATTCCGTTCCACTAAATAATGTTCTGCTGTCACCGGAAATGATATCGTACGCTCGCTTCGCCTTTGGTGACCGTCTTGAAGTGTCCAGATACGAAAGTCAGCCACCGTATGCTCAAGAAGTCAGCATCAACGTCAGTGGAGAGATGAATTACGCCAAAAGACTGGACTCCATTGGTATCATTGCGCCTGGATTGAGATTCACTGATGAAGGCGACTTTGTGCAAAACGTGACTTTTCTTCCCAATATAGCGGCTCTTTCTTTGGAAGATGCCACTGAAAATCAACCTTTGATGGCTCCATTTTCCATCTTTCAAAAGGGAAAAGCCCAGGTTACAAAAACTGAGGAGCTATTTGACTCATCTTTATATTCGTTTCCCGAAGTTGTCTCTTTTGACGATATAGGAGGGCTTTCTGAAAAGGTTAGTAAAATAAGAAACTTTGTAGAGCTTCCTCTTTTCAAACCTGATATTTTCCGCAGCTTCCACATTGCTCCTCCCAGAGGAATCATTTTGTACGGTCCATCAGGCTGCGGTAAGACAATGGTGCTTAACGCTTTGGCTGCGAACCTGGAGTGCCACATACTTCGAATCGATCATCTTTCGATTGTAAGCAAGTACATGGGAGACTCCGAGAACAGCATCAAGCAAGTGTTCAAGGAAGCGGTGCAGTTCCAGCCCAGTGTTATATTCATAGACGAGCTGGACTCGATTGTGCCCAGCAAAGTGGAAGGAGAGCAAGATTTGGAAAACCGCGTTGTCAGCACCATTGTGAGTCTTTTGGATAATTTAGGCAGTAATCGCGTCATGGTTGTTGGAGCTACCAACAAACCTCAATTGATCGATACGACGCTTCGCAGACCCGGCAGGTTTGACCAGGAGGTGGAAATTCCTATTCCAAGCCTTCCGTCTAGATACGAGATTCTAGATCGTCAGTTTTCCAAAATGAAGAGGCACACTTTAAATACCGACCACGTAAAGGATATCGCTTCCCGCACCCACGGCTACGTTGGGGCAGATCTGGTGCACTTGGTTCGAGAGTGCGTAATGAAGTGCATACAGCAAGACGTGCCCGAAGTGACCACATCCCACGTGGAACAGGCGCTTCTGGACATTGCCCCCAGTGCGATGCGGGAAATCTCTTTGGAGGTTCCCAAAGTCACATGGGACGATATCGGGGGGCAGGACTTTTTGAAGAAAAAGTTACGCGAAATGGTTACTGTTCCGTTACTGGCAGCAGATTCATTTGCCCGTCTGGGAATAAAATCTCCCAAGGGACTGTTACTCTATGGTCCTCCAGGGTGTTCGAAAACTCTGACGGCCAAGGCGCTAGCATCAGAGTCGGGACTCAACTTTCTGGCTGTAAAAGGGCCCGAAGTGTTCAATAAGTACGTGGGAGAATCGGAAAAAGCCATCCGTGAAATCTTCCGAAAGGCAAGGAATGCCTCGCCTTCAATCATTTTTTTCGATGAAGTAGATGCCATCTCACAGGACCGCGATACAGGCTCGTCCACTGGGAACCACGTGCTCACTTCTCTGCTCAACGAGATAGATGGTGTTGAGGAGCTGAATGGAGTGGTTATCGTTGCAGCTACGAATAAACCAGACTGTATTGATCCCGCACTTCTTAGACCAGGAAGACTGGACCGTCATGTGTATGTGGCTCCTCCTGATTTGCAAGCGCGTATTGCAATTTTGAGCAAATGCTGCTCCAAGTTTAACAACGCTGATCTCGATATCAATCTCCTTGGAAATCTTACAGACGGATGCTCAGGTGCAGAGGTTGTTCTGCTGTGCCAGGAAGCCGGGTTGTCGGCCATTATGGAGAATCTGGGCTGTTATAAAGTGGAAATGACTCATTTCGAAAAGGTGCTGGAGAATCTGCCCAGAGGAATTACAACAGAGATGTTGGATTACTATGAGGAGTTTTCGAAAAGGTGATTGTTTAAGGGAATCGGTGTTGCTGTGAATAGTTGTTGAGCGCTGACTTCTTTTTCATCCTTGGGGAAACTTGAAATCCCAGTGTCGTTGATGGAAACACACTTCAGTGGGATTTTCACTATATTTTGTTAGTCAGCTTCTTACAAACCTTCACACAAGTGCGTCAGGGAGTAGAGTTACGACAGCGAGGAACATTCAAGGTTACCCCATAGATACTTTCTGGCTGCCTCGTTGGGAACCTGTTCCCTTCCTCCGGATGACTGGTAGGTAAAGGAAGGCTAACGAGCGGACACTCTAAGCCGTTGAATAAATACACTCCCAAATCAATAAAGAGGATAATAATTAGGTGGCAGGAAAGCCATGAGACATTATACCGACAACTTGAAGGACAGCGTTATTTGACCATGTCGATGCGGCGCATTCACATTAATTTTCAATGATGGTCAGTCTGGGGGCACGTGATTATCCCCACACAAAAGATGGGAGACTGGAGCGCGCGATAGGGATCATTTGAATTGACAAAAATGGTGCATGGATGTATAGTTTTGTTTGTCGTCTTCAGTGTACCTCACTTTTTGCTAGAATAGTACTTGTAGCCGAATCCTGAAGATGTTGGTCCTGAGTAAAAACGAAATCATCATTCATTCAATCGCTTGAAGAGAATTTTCTGCTTAAAACTTCTGATTTTTGAAAAGTTCCTACAACAGCTTGCAGTTGGCACGACCAGATCGCTCAGTCAGCTCTTCAGTCGGATACGTTCGAACCTCAAAGTGGAGTATAGCTCAGGCTGAACTTAATTTCTGACATTCTAATGCCCAAGTATGGGAAATCGGATGACTTGGCTCATCTAGTATGTGCCAGAGAGTTTCTCCATTAATTTTATTCTGATTTAGTTTTCGAGAATCTTGACTCTCAATTGAGCCATTCTCTGATCATTTGAAGCCATCCATTGAGCACACTGAAAGTACATTGCCACAGAATAGTTTCTCTACAAGGGATTGATCCGCAAGTTTTCAGCGCCATGATTTCAGAACCATACAAGAGTTCAACAGCATGAGAAACATCAGTCATCCATGAGTAAGCAACATTTACTGCTGTCTTTGTTAGAGTTTTTCTTAAGATTTCCAGACTTCCGCGCCAGCTGGAGATGTACACAGCCAATTAGTACATCCGCACACCCACAACGTATGGCTAATCCGCACCAAATATTTTCCGTTGTTCTCTTTGCAGGATTAGGAGTCTACACAGGTTAGTCTGCACTCGGCGTCTGCTAACCTTTAGGAGTCAAATTTTTTGAGCCCATAGTCATGTAAGTGCGAACCATGCCAGATTCTAACAATCAAGTGAACGCCTTCGAAAAGATGGAACTCTCCGCACGGACATTCCCATCCCCAAGTACGATGACGATGGTCAGCCCGTTTTCGAAAATATAGCAGACGGCGAAAGATGGAAGGAAGTAAGGAAGGAAAATTGAACCTCGGAAGAATATATATATATATATCCTAGACGGTGAAATAAAAAAAAAAAAAAATGGGAAAACTAAAAAAGAGATCAAAGGCATCTTTAGCTCGAAAACAACACTACGATAAGGAAAAGGCTCAGAATAGTACCAAGGATGCAAAAGTACTGCCTCTTCTGGCAAAGCTACAAAGTGCGGTTCCAAACGATAGATCTATGGCCATTTCTGCTATATCGTTGTTGTGCGAAGATTTCCAAACAAGACAGCTTTTGCTGAAGGAGAAGCTCGTTCCAATTGTTCTAGAACAATGTCTTAATGACAACAACCACGAAATTGTTGTGGAAAGTTTTGGCCTACTGCGTAATCTCGTAATTGAAGAAAGTGACGACATCGCAAAGTATCTGGTTCGCTCTAACATATGGAACACTCTTGTTGTTAATCTCACAAAGTGCCATCAATCTTTTGAATTCTTTTGGAAAGGCGAAACCGTCAAGAAGGAAGAGAAAGTGCTGATGTTTGACTGGCTAGAGAATCTGCTATACTTAGTTCTGGAGCTTGTTGACTCCAATGAGGAGATAGGTTCTGATATTATAACCAAGTTGCTCGGACCCAACCAGGCGGTCATACAGTTTGTCAACACGATTTTGTCTCGACACACCACACTTCCGCTTAAAGTTCTTACATGCGTTTTAACTTGGAACTACCAATTATGCGCCGAGTCAACAGAATACGTTGTAATGCTCTCTGAATCACAGTTCCCAATGGAAATCCTGTCTTCTCCTCCTGCAAATCTCAATAATCTCTGCAAGGTGCTTATTCTCGGACTGAGATTTCATTTCTACTCTATGAATACGGTCGATCCGTCGGTCGTTGCAGAGTCTTTAAAAGAAATACTAGGTGTTGTGGAGGGTGTCCAGTTGGACAAAACGGGCCAAGATTCCGAAATGCACACGGAAATCCTTGCAGTGGATCATTCTCTTGACCTGATAGCTGCCGTACTTGAGTTTGAGTCTCAGGACGAAAAGTTTCTCGAGCCGTGTCTCCCAATCTTGCAAGACGGTATTCTTCCGCTTTGCGCTTCTCTGATAAAGTACCCTGAATTTCAGGCAAAGGCAATTGCTTGCGCTTGTAACGTGGTTTTATTGATTCCACAGAGTGCTCCACAAGTTCTGGAGTATTTGTCTGGTATGGCTGATTTCTGCAAACATGCTGTCTTTCAGCAGGAAACAGACGACAAGGCAGACTGTGTGTTCTTTTTATCTTTGGTGGTGAGAATGCTGCCGGTAACTGTGACTCAAGAACAAGTTGCCGCGCTTTTCGAAATGGCGGACCAAGTGATCCAGTCAGAGGAGCATTTCGACGTCAAGGAAAAGTTCATAAACTCGGTTATCATCTTTGCTGGCGGACTTGTATGTGAATCTAGCGATATTTCACTTGTGGGCGACGTGAAGAACCGGTTTACAGGCATTCTCCAGTTTTCCATTTCAACGGTTCTGGAGAACCCCAAAGAAGCGCATAAGAAGTATCATACTCTCTTGGAGCAGATGATTGTTTCTGTTTTGAATCAATTCTTTGATGTATTTGACGACGCGGCAAAACCTTTTGATTTTGCTGTATTTCGTGAGGGCAAAATGCTGGCGTTTTTGAGTGAGCTCCTGCCTGAGTACAAAAAGGTTTACAAGTTTATCGACAAGAAGGTTGATCCGTCTCTGAAGGCGGACAGTGAGGATGCAGTGGTTAATCTTGAGCGGTTCATTCAGTATAAGGAGGGAGAATTGTAATGAGATTGCAAATGCATTGGGTGGCGCTATTTTATGTAGGAGGGATGACACTCCTTTAGAGACATTATGTAAATCAATGAGACGGCCGGACGCTTTCACTAGGGTAGTGGCTACTTGGCTATTGAATTGAAGGTTTATGAGGCACAATGTAATACACTTGTGGTTACCCTATCTTCGGTAGGCTATATATAGGGCACTTCCCACTCAATACACTTCATCTAGGCTTATGCCTAGGTCACCGGAACTGATATTGTAGGTCCAGTATATGACACACAAATTTCATTTTGAATTCGGGATTATCAATGGCAAAGATCGTCTGAAGAAGCTTTCTTTTTCCCTTAGTTTTTCTGGCTTTGATGGTAGTCTGCTGGCAGATAGAGCAGGCTACTGCAAGTTCTTCTAAGGCCATCGGCCATTTCACAATTGGAGATTCTGGAAGAGGAAAGACAGGGAGGTCATAACTTTTACAAAAAGCCTCAGCTTGGAGCATGTGCGACATAATGTCTCCCTCCTAGAGTATAATGAGATCATTCACGAAATTGTGTGCATCTCAATAATTGTACTTCGAATATCTTCAATTGTTTAAATTAGAGCTTTCGATAAGTAAGCTGTACTTTATAGTCTTGATCAACTTTAGATTCCGCCTTTAGCGTTGTTGTATCGTACATCTAGTCAGACTCCTTTGACACTCATTGGAATGACAAGGAATTCCATCCATAGTATTTGAACTGAAGCAAAACTGCCGTCCCTTGATATTGACGAAGATTACGTCTGATAAAGAAAGAGAGTCTTCTTAAGAGGACTTGACAGAAAACTGATGACTCACCGCGGCTGGCTTGGAGTTTCGATAATCTTTTCTTAATTTCACATATACCTGTCACCCCTTATTTGGCCTAGGCCCTATACGCAGTGTTGATATACCGGATTACTGGTCAGCGTCAAACATATTTCGGTCGACTTGATATCAGAGGATACTCGAATTGGAGTGTGGGTTGCAGCAGAAATGAATTAAAGACCACCATAGAATAAAAACATATTGCAATTTAAACGATAAAATGATGAACGAAGTATTAATAAAAGCAATTCAATAGTTAAGTAGAGCCTCAGACTCCAGATCACCTGACAGCAAATTGCCTTGCAACGCCACCTGTTGCGGTAATCCAATCTCTCGGGGTAATATTAGCCCTGTACTGAGAATTTTCAGTGATTTTTCACCTGATGAACCATATTGTCTACAACTAAACACAGTACCGGCATTATATATCTATAAAAGACAAATACCCATTTTTACACCCATCGACAATGTCAATTAACGAGAATAGTAGAAGCTCTTCTTAAGTACGGAGCCATGATGAAGGCGACCCAGCCATGGCTGGCCCCTCGCCTTGACAGAAAACTTTTGTGAAGGCCACAAAAATTGCACCTCTTGAACTTCATTTAATAGTAGTCGTGTACAATTCAATCTTTATATACATCCAGACATCCTATGTTACTATGCTTCTCTTTAGATCTTGAATCTTAGGTCGCATATGCAATGCAATGCAAAGCAATGCATGAGGAGCTCAGCCCAAAGTAGCCGGCTTGCATACACGTCGTTCTTCTGTAATGCAAACAAGTCTGCTATTGTTTCTGCTTTCTCTGTTAGTTGGGCTTCCAAACGCTGTGGCAATAAACTCAAATGCGCACGGCACATACAAAGGAAGCCACGAGTCCTTGTCTCTTTCGGAGAGTAGCCAACCTTTCCCGTTTAAAGGTGGTGACGAATTTCCAGAGACACAAAAAGTGATCTTTAATGAAACGCTCGCTCAGCTTATGGATACACACGGCATCATGAGCGATATCGTTCAGGTGGAGATTGAAAAAATCCTTCACGCTCATCCAGAGCGAACGAAAAAGCCCGAAACGAGAACTTTGCGTAAGCCACCAGTGCTGAACTTGACTTTGTATGGACTTGTGGATTCTAACAACATTTTAGTTGGTGTGAGTGCTAGCAAAGAAATGCTTCAGAGAAACTGGGCCCCAGGAATGCAGATTCTACCGTCCGATCAGTGGGAGGACACAGGCGTCAATATGGTGGGACCTGCTGGGGGTCTTCCGATCATGGATGAGATTCGCAAATCAGCAAATCGAGACCCTGCAGTCTTCTAGTCTACACCTGTTATGTTACGATGGGAAGCGCTTTTTTAATTTTCCCTGACTTTACGCACGAAGACTGTCAGCGGGAGGAGAAACTGAATCATTGTTATAGTTGTTCATTGGTGAGTAAATTGCTTGTTTGGTGTCTGTGTATCTGTATACCTGAGTTTAGTCTCGATTTTCTATCCGGATCTCAATCTCAATCTCAATCTTCCTCCGGCATGCGAAACACCCTTCTTA
>JAKTTA010000504.1:0-10334 GCA_030580415.1 Citeromyces nyonsensis
AAAAAAAAAAAAAAAAAAAAAAAATTATGCACAGTAGATGAGGTGACGTGCGAGCTCCCATAATTGAGGTTTTGTCATACGATATGGTTTGAAAGCTGGGTTCATGAGAAGAATAGCTCTGTGAGGTTAGAACCGTGTGCTCTGCATCAGCATTGAGGTCTTGAAAAGTCGAATAGTTCTTACCATGGGGAGGCACATTTCGGTTTTATTTTCTGTTCATCTAGAGAGTGCGTAATGAACTGATAAATGTGTTTATGCGTCTTTGATCTATAAGAGCGCCCCACCTGGTGATAAGGCCTTAGAAAACGCTATCCAATGTCGAAATTCAAGAGTTGAGTTATAAGGCACAGTGTTCAATGAATACTGGTAGATTGATTTAGCGAACGCCTCTTAGATATGTTTTATTGGACTTTTTGTAATTGAGTCACTTCAATCTCAAACCCATTTCATAGAATACCTCGATGCTTCTAGCCAAAAACACGTGCCTCAAAGAGAAGTCAAGTTATCAGCTCTTCTCATTTTATCATAAGCCGTGATAACAAAAAGCTCTTCACTGCTGACCTCGTCCTCTTCAACCGTCTACTTTTCCGAAAACTGGCTGAACATTGATTGCAAGTGCTCTCAGTAAAGGTAAATACCAGCGTATTGGTTTCGTACGGCTGAACCGTCTCAGGTAAGAGCAGCCAAGACTCTTGGACTTTATGAGATCTTCAGCATGATTAGATCCACAGACAACAATACTGGACTTTATGAGACCTTCAGCATGATTAGATCCAGGGGATTGAAAGAGTGTGTCTACATCTCAACAGGAAAACAGAATTAGTAGTTCCAAAAGAAAACTCCCAGTTAATGAACCCCAATACAGTTAAATTACAGAAGCAAACACAGCTCAATTACAGTAGCAAAGACAAATCCAAAACATCACAATACAATAGTTTCATACTCTCAACGAAAATGAAGAGACCGCCTCACACCCATACACCTTTTTCTGGAAGAATCCATCCTCATCGGACGCGCATATATATAATCGCAACTCCACCTACACCTCGCCAAATGTCATCTGAGGAATTTAAAGCACAGGGAAACAAGTTTTTCGCTGAAAAGAATTTTGCTCAAGCTGCTGAGTCATTCACCAAAGCGATTGAAGCATCACCGGCTCCTAACCATGTATTGTATTCCAACAGGTCTGCCTGTTTTGCTTCATTGAAGGATTTCCCGCAAGCCTTACAAGATGCCGAGGAGTGTGTGAAAATCAACCCGTCGTGGGCCAAAGGGTACAACAGAGTTGCTTCCGCAGAGTACGGTTTGGGAAAGTTTGAAGAGGCAAAGACACAATACGAAAAAGCTTTGTCGATTGATCCATCAAATGCCATGGCAAAAGAGGGACTCAAAGCTGTACAGGAAGCTACTGAGAATGGTCCGGATATGGGACTGGGAAGAATTTTCAGTGACCCAAACATGATTGAGAAATTGAAGTCCAACCCAAAGACTGCTGAAATGATGAAGGACCCTGAGTTGGTGCAAAAGGTGGAGCGGATGAGATCCAACCCTCAGGCAATGGCTGGTGAGTTCATGTCTGATCAACGGCTTATGACAATCATGGCTGCTTTGCTTGGAGTAGATCTAAGCATGGGTGGTCAAGATGCCGGAAGTCAAGCTACCGGAAGTCAACCTGCCGGAGGTCAAGCTACCGAAAGTCAAGATACCGGAAGTCAAGATACCGAGATGAAAGATGCTCCAAAGGCCGAGACCAAGAAGCCAGAACCCGAACCGACAAGGACCGAGGAACAAGTTCCAAAAACCGAAGTGTCCAACTCCAAACAGGAAGCGGACGCTATCAAACAGGAAGCCAACAAACTTTACAAAGAAAAAAAGTTTGATGAAGCGATTGAACTGTACAACAAAGCCTGGAACACGTTCAAAGACATCACCTACCTCAACAACCGTGCTGCTGCCGAGTTTGAAAAAGGTGACTATGAAATAACCCTTGCCACTTGCGAATTGGCGGTAGAAGAGGGCAGGAACATGAGAGCAGACTACAAGATTGTAGCCAAATCTTTTGCCAGAATGGGGAACACGTATTTGAAGCAAGACAACTTGCCCAAAGCTATTGAGGTGTTTGAGAAATCGCTTACAGAACACAGAACTGCTGATGTTTTGGCCAAGGTGAAGGCTGCTAAAAAAGAGCTCAAGAAAAGAGAAGTGGAGTCCTACATCGACCCAGAAAAGGCAGAAGAAGCCAGACTCTTGGGTAAAGAGTATTTCACAAAGGGAGATTGGCCTAACGCCGTTAAGGCTTATGGCGAGATGGTAAACAGAGCTCCGGAAGATCCTAGGGGTTACTCCAATAGGGCTGCTGCTCTGGCCAAATTGATGGCTTTCCCAGACGCTGTTGAAGACTGCAACAAGGCTATTTCAAAGGACCCCAACTTTATTAGAGCTTACATCAGAAAGGCCAATGCGCAGCTGCTGATGAAGGATTTCACAAAGTGTCTTGACACTCTCACAACGGCAAGAAGTGTAGACATGAAAGCTAACGGCTCAAAGTCTATGTCAGAGATTGACTCACTTTACCACAAGGCCATGTCACAGCGGTTCGAGTCTATTGACGGAGAAACTCCAGAACAAACAATGGAACGTGTCAGCAGAGACCCTGAGGTCAGCGCCATCCTTCAGGACCCCATCATGCAGAGTATCTTGGAACAAGCAAGAAGTAACCCAGCAGCTTTGCGCGACCATATGAAGAACCCAGACATCTACAAGAAAATCAACACTTTGATGGCTGCAGGTATCATCAGGTGAATCTTGTTAGGTTTGTGAGTGTGAGTGTGTCTATTTAGGTTAGGCTGCGAAAGGATTATGTTGTTGTCCTACTGTATGATATTGATATGTTGTCATTTTCTGTGAGATTGTGAAAATCACATCCGTTTTCTCTGGAAAAAAAAAAATCCGTAGTGCAACTCAAGGTTTGTAAATCTTACTCGAAAGACTCCTTTCACGAATTCTGCTTTTCTATAAAAGAAGCTGCCTGACGCACTATTGAAGTCTCTTTGAGAAAACCGTCAACGGTGGGATGAGATCATGCCTGAGGCTCTAGTTCTGAGGTGGAATGGCATTTAAAGACAACATGAGACGAGCCTACTTCGATCATTTATAGCCAGCTCCCGTGGGGTATCAGCACAGGTCCATTATGGCTATGAAGGCTTTCCTAGGGAGAAGTAGACAAAAGGGAACAAGCGTTTAGACCATTCAAGGGTCAGAATGCATCTGGTTTATTCTGCGCAGCAACTAGCTGCCTTCTCATACGGTGCGTGAATCTACAGTAACGATTTTGCTATGATAAAGCGAAAGAGAGGTTTAGATCATCAGAGTGATAGCTTGTGACTGATGTCTTGAATGAAGTTGCCTTGAAAGCCCGGGATTCTCAAGATGGACACGTTCTACGGCAGACACAGGGTAATCAGAAGGTTGAAAAGGTTTGTTGGATTGGTTCTTCATATCAGGCTGGCCCCTTGAACTCTCAGGGTTTTGGGGACGTCTACACTCTTGAACAAAACAGACTTTGTAGGAGCAGATAGTCAAGGCTGATTTATTGCTCTAAACATGGCCAACATCAGGGAATGTCTATAAAAGAGCATTTAATGGTCCTTTCTGTCTGCGTGATAAAGTGACAAGAAACGACTTTGATTTGTGCAACCACCTTGTAAAGCTGTTTTGCAAATCTACGTCAACCACGACATTTTGTAGCGGAAACAAGAAGCCATCAGAGTCTTCTCCTCCTAGGTAAGTTCCAGCGAGTGCGATAACGGTACTATGAAAAGAAACCCACAGAAGCTAGAAATATACGTAGAGAGTGATTTCCACACTTTTCAGCGACTACAAGGCTTGCCGTGTTGTAGAGCGTTATAACTCAGTACAATAAACCCGAAACGCAATGCAGTGTCTTTCACGGCTAGCAGAAGAAGATTCCAGTTGATAAATCCAATGTAGCAATGGCATTCCTCGGACAAAAGTTCAGCGGATGGTAAAGCTGCAACTTGAACTCTTAGCGAATTTCGCCAACACGACTCAGAACGATCTGCCAAGGACACTTGGGAAAACAATTTCCTTTACTAGGCAAAGAAAAATCATTAGAACCATCGCTCACTTGCATATGAGGATATATCCGCTCGATATTTAAAATGGTCATCTTGTAGTTTCTATGGATATTAATTGATTGACTCTCTCTTCAGGGATAACGAGATTATAATCCAAGTTTTAGGCTTTCCACAAGGCCAAAGTTGGCTTATTCATCTTCTCAGTTCATCCCAATTATCTATCATCAATGTATATTCTCTATTTCCAGTTGAAAAGCTTAGACATAAATCCGCGGCGGCTCCTCTTTTCATATTTGGACTCATCGATCCGCTTCGTTTCAGTGGGGAGTGATCTCACCGCTTTGATCTGATTGGGATCCGAGTTGTCAGTAGACCTGACCGCTGACGAAGCATCTGTGAATTTAATCTTAGATGCAGACGGCCTTTCACCACTTACATCCTGGTAGCCCAAGGGCGGAGATTTGCTTTTCTTGAAGGGTTCGCCGTCATCCAAAAGCATTGACTTACTTCGGTACGTGGCGCGACTGGCAGGAGCATCAGTAACGGTACGCACCAAGTCAGCTCCTGAAGATCCAGAAGCTACCGCCTCAGCCATCTTCATTCCTAGAGAGTGGGACGAGTCAGATACAGTCAACAGCAAATTCTTGAAGTAGTCCTTCTCCATAGGCTTCTCCTTTAGCTGTTTAATATTATAGTTCAGTTGAGCCTCGCTGTCAATCATCAGATCGGCAATGGTTTTATCGGAATCGGCAGAGCTGATGCTGTTGATACTTTGCTCATCAGAGTCTTCACTTTCAACTTCATCCTCCCTCCCTACCCGCTCGAGTCTTTTCTGAGACTCTTTAACCACAGGCTCAAACATGTCATGAGTAAACTCCTGCAAAACCCGACTCTTGTTTTGCTGTGCTAGTCTGAGAGCGTATAACAAGTCCTGCTTGGTTAAATCGTCTCCGTCTTGTGTAAAATTCTCATTCAAAATGTCGTTAATACTTCTTGTGCGCAGTTCTTTTCTCATTTTTTCAAACCTCAGATTGATTTTGGCAAACAGCCGCAGTTCAAACTCGTCCATATTACCGGCAGGCACAACCAGTACAGGCACGGGGAAATTCTTAACCAGTCTGTCCGTGAGCCTGGACGAAACCCACGACCTGGCCACAGCTGCTGCTTTGGGCAATGCAGACGTAATCACTAAAGAGGGCAAGTACAGCTTGTACAGTTCTTTTAAGATATCCTTTGTGTGGCCCCGCCCGATTTCCACGCTTATTCTCACAATCAGGTTGGGATTCAAAATAGCTAGAATGTATCGTAGAATGTTATCGGCTGTTCTTGCCACGTTGAGACTGGAAGGAGCCTCGCGAAGCATTTCCTCGTCTATCGAAGCTGCCACAACTATAGTGTCCCCGTCTTCCAGAAGCTTGCGGATGCACCAGTCGATAGCGACCCACGAAGAACGGCGGCCAGAGATGTATATCATCATGGTTCTACCGGGCATCGTAGGTTTCCTGCCTAATTTGCCCATATACAGCGAGTCGAAATCACGATGCACTTTATTCAGGGTACAGGCATCGTGCGTTATAATAGGCCGAGTGGGATAACCCATTCTCAAGTTATTGAGAACAAAAGATGGAAGATTCCCGTCTTCCATTCGCGCATCACCCATTGGAGACCTTGCACGGCTGAGTAGTTCGGGTATCTGCCAGTCAGGCACCCCAAGATGATATCCATGATCATCGCTATCTTCTAACTGAGGCTTGCTGTCAACGGTGTCGAATGAGACTTTTTTCCTGAATCTAGCCGGATTGGATTCCTCCTCTTTGGCACGTTTCAGAGAACTTTTCTGACCTTGTTGGATGGCCCTTGTAAAAGCAAAAACATCGGAAAACTCTTTTGGAACAACCAGTCTGAGTCTACGGTAGAGCTTGGTGTTTGTTGGGGTGATTTCGCCAATCCCTTTAGCCTTTCTCAGAGCATTAAGCTGACTGCTAGCCATAAGCCCCGTAGAAGTTGACCACGCAAGACTCGGCCTTCTGGAATTTTCCAAAGGGGATGGGTCTCTGAAAGGGTCGGTGTTTTCAATGGCTCCTGGGGGTCCTTCATATTTTTCAACGTCTGACATCTGTGCGAGGTCGGCTATCAAGGGATAGATTGGTTGGTGCACGCCTTTAAGGGTTTTTTCAGTGTGTCTACCAAATGATGTTCCCCAGGAAATCAAGAGAGGGCCAAGAAAAGTTGTAAATGCCACCCTTTTAGAAGGTCACAATTATTTAAGCAATCAGCGTTAATGATCCCTAGTAGAAAAAAGGGGCGCTCCTTCTCAGAAACTGCATCATGCTATGTGGTTACTAAACTTTGAGGAATACACCTGTTAGAATATCACCGTGTTTCATTTCCTTGGCTCGGGCCAAAGTTGTTTGAAAAAACTCACACTAAAAAGTAAACCTAGACTAAGCTTGACTGTTGACAGCCAGTTCCATAATCAGCTTGGTGGAGAGGTGCAAGAAAGGATAAGCAGAAAAGGAGGAAATTTCATCCTCGTTCTTCATACTCTGCTCGCTTGGGTTCTCCCATCCATCAAACTTGAAGTCCACGAGATAGTTGTTTGGCTCGAGTTGGAACAACTGTATCTGCATTTTCATCACGTCAGCAGCTACTGTCTTCTCTGCCTCTTCTCCTGGTAAGCTGGCAGGAGCGTATTTCCACCGCACTCTAATAGTCCACAGGTCCTCTTCGGTAGGCTTGATCCACTCTGCGCCGAGATTCTTGAGAGCTCTGTAAATCTCGCCCATCACGTCGAGTGGGTACGAACGAGATCTGATGCCGAAATGCCACTTTGACTTGGATTTTTTCGGCGTCACTGGACTGATCTTGCTCACCGTCTGATCCGAAGAAACGTCCATCATGTACGCTCTGTGGATCTGTGGGAGCGATGTGGGCAGTATAGCAATGGTAGAGTCAGGCTGGTTATGAGAGTCACGCACGGGAGAAAGAGCCTGGTAGGTTTTGGCATGCGGCAAAGAACTCCATTGTGCAGGAGGAGAAGTTGATTTCTCTGCATCCTTCTTCAAGTCGTCGACTAGAACCCCGTTCTCGGACATGAGCTGATAAGCATCCAGAATTTCGCTTGTTTCGGGACATCTTCCAATTTTCAAAGCTTCTGAAATCTCCTCAGGGTCATAGCCCATCGTTACGGATAGCGCATGAATAACGTCGTGGTTAGCTTCCAGCTCCTTATTGGAAGCGCCAACATCTTCTTGCAGAAGATACTCTGGAAACCCTACTTTGAACCACTCGTCGTCAATTATCTCGTGCATCGTGATACGATTCAAAGGGTTCACAACAAGCATTTTGGTCAGTAGATTCTTCGCTCCAGGCGATAAATAGCTGGGCAGGGTGTACACCCCGTTTGATATCTTTTTGAACAGTGCAGGAATGAATTCATCGTCAAAGGGGAGTCTGCCGCATAGCATAACGTATAGAATAACACCGCAAGACCAAACGTCAACTTCTGGCCCAGCATAGAGCTTCCCGGAGATCACTTCAGGGGCTGCATAGTTTGGAGACCCACATGACGTTTTAAGGAAATTCCCGTCTGTCATTATGTTACTCAGTCCGAAATCTGCAATTTTCACATTTAAATGATCGTCCAAAAGCAAATTCTCGGGTTTAAGGTCTCTGTGCACAATCTTATGTCGGTGACAGTACTCGACAGCGGCAATTATTTGTTGGAAAAACCGTCTACCAGAATCTTCATCCAATTTTCCCTTTTGCACAATGTAGTCAAAAAGCTCATTGGCCGCATACTCGATAACCATTATAATCTCTTCTTTGGACTTGATCACGTCATACAGCTTGATAATATGTGGGTGTCTCAATAAACGGAGATAGGCAATCTCTCTTTCTACACGACCCTGCATATCGGATTTCGACAACGTTTTCCGATTAATGATTTTCAAAGCAACTCTTTGGCCGGTTGTCAAGTGGTACGCCAGTTTTACCTTTCCGAACGATCCCTCCCCCAACGTTTTGACAATCTGGTACTTTCCAACGCGGTTAGACGGGTTTGTGTGGCCTGAACTGCCTTGTTTCTCTTCCACTTCCTCGTGTTGATGGTGGTGATGGTGATGGTGGTGGTGGTGCCGATGTTGATGGCCATCCTGAGATGAATGCTCCTGATGCTCACTCTCTGGTGCGTGCGACATGTTGCTCAACAATGGTGCAAGGGTGGATCTGCCCCTTCCAATTTTTTTACGTCATCTTCTGTAGGCTCTTTTTCTAGGCTCGCTTAGTCCGTTTCGGGTATTTTCCCTTTCGCCTCTTTTATCTTCAAGGGGCCTTTTCCTGTGGTTTGGGATTTTTCTTTCCGCTTTCGAACCCTTCTCTTTTTCTTTTTCCTCTATGATTTTCTTGTGTTCTTCAATCAACTGAGCAGGAATCCCGTCAATGTCATCCTGTGCACTGAGTAGTAACTCCCAAAGGGATTTGCAGAAGGGGGAGCAATCTTCCTCCAAAAACCCTGCCAGCTGCTTTTGAATGCTCTTGATCTCTGGCTTCTCTTCGTTCAACAGCTCCATGGTGTACTCCACCACAATGTCGTCATCCGGCAAAAGACGGTTGAGCTCTTTGCTGATCCACCTGTCGATGACCTGCCTGTTGACTTTGGCCATTTCGACTTGCTTTTTGAAGCACTTTGGGTACTTTCTCACTGGTTTCTCCATAAGCAATGCGAGTTATTAAAATGCCCCCAAAAGAGAAGTAATTGCCGGTGTGTGCTTTACAGAAGTCAAGGTATCTTTTGTTGGCTGATGCAGAGGGGAAGTGTTGAGCAGAGCTGACAGGGGAACACCAGAGAGCGATTCATGTTTCCGTGAAGCTCAGATATTCCTTCATCGATAGCCCTTGAAGGATTATTTTTCCAACCAATCGTTATGAAAGTCAGGCTCCACTCTTTCGGTTACTTCAGATACTTGTACTGGTTCCAAACACACTGTAGCACTTTTTCTTGTGACTGTATCACTGTCTACTGCTGCAAAATAAAAAACAGTGGCTGAAATCTAGCCGTCAAGACAGTCGAGGTGAGTACTAAAAATAGCATTCATTAAGGTACTGTGTTTTGAAACAGTGGTTGCAAAATCTTTTGCAACCCAGATAGAAGTTATTGTGCGGCTCTTTCTTTCATTCTCAAATCTTTGATGACATAGTCAATGACAAACGGCTGGAGCCAAATTTTGCAAACAACGAATGGAAACTGAATGCATCCCTCCGAGAATGACCTTTACGTTCTCGCTGCATGGAATGAGCCAGTTAGAATACTCTCTGTATCTGTGAAAATCCCTATCGTTCCTTGCGGAGACCAACTTTAGCTGAAAACTCACCATAGCCCATCAATTAGCCAAACCGGCAATCACCGATCCAATCAGATGTGCATCTTCTAAAGTACTCTATTTCTCACCTAAAAAATCCATCAGACTAAGACTGGATTTTTTATTTTCTTCCTGGCTCTTTCGCTGCTGCAATAAACTGGAGAGATTCCCCATCTGCTTCCTCTTTTTTGACCTTTTCTTAGCCTCAGTCTTGCCGGGTGGCCAACTCGCCTTGAACTCTTTCCCACGGTCAACATTATCGTCTTCCAAGGTTTTAGCTTCGCTCTGCTGCACTAGACAATCATGGCGATTGGTGGTCTTGCAATTCAGACATCGATATTTTAAAACCCTTTTTCTTCTCCTTTCAGCTTTACATCTCTCATAAGCCACTCTTATTTCTACGTTCCAGCCGGAAATAAAAATAACTTTACAGCCCTTACAAAATCTCTGGCCCTCTCCCAAGTAATCTGGAATGTTTATCTGCTTTTCATCGCAGTACCCCAAAAATTTGTTCGATAATGCACATGTGATCTCTGCCGAGAAGTTCGTGGTATGGCAAGCATCGTTCAAATAGAGAGTTGTCAGGTCTGAGGCTGATTTTTTATTAGCCTGTTCCATTTTTTTGTTATGCACTCGGAAATATTTCAATGTTGTCACCCCACAACAGCTGGCAGGTTTTGGGAGAAAATACAAACTCTGGATTTTACATCCAGTGCAATTCTTATTCTTCTAAAAGATGATTGCTTATGTAGAGACTGTACAACGCTCTGATATGAAGACAATGTAAGTGGAATGAATCCCTCAACCCTGATTTATTTTTGAAGTACTTTATCGAAGACGTCAATGACAGATTTACTTATTCTTTAGGCACTTGATC
>JAKTTA010000509.1:0-10243 GCA_030580415.1 Citeromyces nyonsensis
TGAAAGAAAGATTGAATATCTTTCAAATGAACCGGAAATTCACATATGGTGTGGTGCATTTGGTGACCGTCTCTTCAAATTCCTGCCTTCATTTGTAAAGATGATGCTGGAACTGCCCAAATGGGTCATTTGATAAAACGATGCCCACGGAATGATGACAAAGGTCAACTTCTTGCCGTTTAACAAAGTGAGTCTGTCGAACAAACAATAGAATAACTTCCGCATCTGAATAAAGACGAGCCTTTGTCAAATAAGACTATGTTCATCACTCGCATTCTAGGGTCGAACACTTTAATTTTGTTTTACTGATGATTCTCAGTCTTCTTCAAGCATTGCTGCTTTAGTTGAATACAATACAGACTCCAACTATGAACTAGCTGGTCACCAGAAGGACGTCCTGTATGGAATTGTTTGTTCCTTAGCACGATGGTGTAGGAAAAGTAGCCTATGTAAGTCAAGTCATCAGACACGACAGATTCAAGGGGAGATTTTTGTTTTCTTGGATATAGCAAGCATGCAAAGCCGATAGCAGAACCCAGCCTCCAGAAAACACATTGGTGAAGCACTGCTGAGGTTAAAGAGCAGAAGGTGATAAAAGGAGACACGGTGAAGATGTATGAGACAGTGATCATGAAACAGGTCTTCTGCACAATTGACTTGACTAGTCACAAACCGAGAATAAATATTCCGGCACACTTCGAAATGCTGTCATCGAAACTAAAAGCAGGACTGACATTTTCTACCCACTGATTAAGCGAAAAAAGAATAGAAAGAGACCAAACAGGAAAAGACAGTACCTGTCAGACTCGCCGCATAGAAGCACGGCCGAGTTTGCTGCATCAACGTATACAAAGAGTACTGTGTCATAATCAATGCTAGATGGCTTATCAAGGAGGACTTTAGTGCCGAATAAGGATCAAAATGGGCTGACAGCCTCGCCTTCCGCACTCGTGACATCGTTTTCAGAAGACAGGTATAGTGCGTTGTCGCTTTTTTTTGGAACCAACTCAGAGCCACTTCAACAAGAAGTGCATGAGAAATCTGTATAAAAGACATTGGGTCGGTATCGAAATACCCGATTCAGATGATCAACGGTGCACTGAATAGGTTTTGTGAATATAAATCGCTTTAAACCCATCTAAATTCCGACTGGGATCAGATGTCGTTGCCAGGGTATCCTTTTCGGTTTCTGTCGAAAAGGAATGGCTGTGTATGTTAGTATCAAAAGGGAGATTCTGAACAGAGTCATTATCCCTCTTGACCACTCCTTAATAATGCACATTCACCCGCTTTTCAAAAGGGAATTGCCCATGCCCCTTTCAATCATACTGAAAAGAAAGGTTTTGGGATAATTGTGCTTATCGATAAGATGGAGTCTTCTCATCTGTGGGGAAGAGCAGACTTTCTCGCAACCGCTTTCAAAACATTTGTAAACTTTCTCCCCGCGCTCTCTGGATATCTCCGTGAATGGGTTATGCACCTCGTCAATATGCAAATCTAGAAAACGATCAGAAGGGAAATTCTTTCCGCACTGCAGGCATATATAACTATGTACAGAATGATAATGAGCCTCGTAATGCTCCATTGACGAAAACACATGACCACTACAAGGAGGAAGAGAGCATTGCATGCGGCTTGAGTTAACACCAGTCTCCTCAGAAAGAGATAGCTTCCTCTTCATAATTTTGAAAGATGAGATTTCTGGTGCAAGGATGCTGCAGTTAACCGATGAAGAGAAAGAGTGAGGAGAGCTCTATCAATAAACGAATCAAGCAGTCTTCCGGGTCTCATGTTCATGGACCTTTGGATCCTTCTTTTGGCCAACATCGAGCTTTCCCTGTAGAGATCCCTAATATATCCTCATACCAGCCTCATATTCCTGAAGACGTAGAAACCTATTTGGCTATGGTGCGATTTCAGGCAGGAGGCAATGCTGATGATGACGAGTTTGTCTTTTACGAGCCCACGAGTAACGCGGAGAAACTGCATTACCCGGAATGGCATACGCAGTTTATAGAATTTTTCCAAGAATCCCGTCAAGAATATCGAAATTTTCTAACGGCGACAGACTGTATAACGGAGATTGAACAGCCGCAATCCATTCAGTCATGGAAAAACTTCATCTTCAAGAACGACCCCACGTTCGAGTTTCTGGCTCAGCTGGATCATGTTACTGTGATAAAACTCTTGGTGTACTTGACTAGGTGGCTAACCAAGAAAATCAACCCCAAGTTTAGCAGGTGGTGCCTTTTGCTGTTTGTGGTTTTGGACGACACTTTGGACTCGACTGATGTGTCGAACCTGCGTACAATGGCTCAGAAGGCTGTAAAGATAAGGAAAGAACTGAATGAGATGCATGAGGCTGGCACTTTTCACTGCGATGACGTCACCGGGATGTGTCTTGACAGTTTGGTCAGTGTCATAGGTGATTTCTATGGACAGAGGGATTTGTTGGAGCGAGAGTGAATGAGAGGATGAAGTGATGGGTGGTGTGCCAGAAATGAACAAAAAACCTGCCATCACAGCGGAGGTTTTTTCAAGGTGACTTTTCTGTGACCTATGCCAGTGTCTTGTTACGGAACGCAAATACATTATGAGTGAGTGAACTTGATTGTGAAGGTGATTGGAAACTTTCTTTTCGTGATTGATTTTCTCGAGCTGAGCTCTGCATGCGATTTCAACCTGAAACCAGCCTAATTACGTCTACAGGCGCTTCAAAAGGCGAGGTTCTGGCGCTCTATTTGAATATCTGGCACGGCTCATATTGTTTCGCCTTCTTTCATCCAATAATGTGATGGCTCCGTCTAAGGGACCACTCCCCTACTCTTCTGACCCTTTCAGCCTAAACAAATTTGATAAAAGTTTGAAAATGATAACCAACAAGACAGAGTTTTTTTTTGGGCTTCTTTCAACCCACTTTCTCTCAACTTTACATCTCCACTCATCTCCACTGAACTGCTCACTGCTACTGCAATAGCCAGCCCGCAGCATCCTAACACCTTGGAACGAAACGCATCCACCTTTACCCACACACCACATTATCATCATGGCCCCAAAAGATCTCAAAAGAGAAGACAGAATAGTTCCGTAAGTCTTTGACATGGTCATTTAAAGTATCTAACAAAAGCTACGTGCATGTGCCTGCAAAGCCAAGAAGCGAGGCTACTGCCATGATTTCTCAAACTATGCCGATGGCTGCCATGTTTATGAGAAACAAGATGTTGTCGTGGTCGTCATTTTTCTTGGCAATCCAGTCTTACCTCAACGAGCCCACTAATAGGGCTGAGCCAGCTGACCAGCCTCCGATCTTGAAAGTTATCATGGGACTTGTTGCTTTGTTGATTTGTTATGTAGAGATTATCTTTCCTGTAGGCAGCCCGCTGTCACAAAAGGCAGAGCTTGCCAAATCTGCCACCACTGCCGTTGCTGCAGCGACATCTACATAATGCGATGAATGATGGGGTGATTTGTGTTCGAAAAGCTATATGTTAATACACTCAACTGTAATTTTTTTTCTTTGAATGAGCGACTGAGAGGAGAATTTATTAGCAGGTTTTGATTTTTGATCTCGTTATTTCTACGTGCAATATAAAATGTATTTGCTTCATTTACTATACAACAGTGACAAAGGATGCACTTCCCCCAGAGGGTGTAGGGATGTTATCTGGTGCAAGGGTTAGTCTAGGTTAGTTTGGTAGAGGAGTCTATAAAAGTATTGCAGACACGGCGATGACCGGTTTCGACAAAGGGTATGGCTTAGTAGATAGTCTATATATGTAGATAAAGCGACAGACATGGCTTCACGCTTGATTGATTACGTATTGCGAGAGGCCGTGTAACAGAGACGGTGTATAAACTTCCGTAAGATTTCAGGCCACATAAGAGCCCAGCTTCCAGGAAAAAAAAATCTTTCCATCCACTTTCAGTACTTGACCTGGATTTAGTAACAAGTCCTTTAAATCAGATTCAGGGTACTAAGCTTTAGGTCACCGGGGTCAGCATCGATCGCGTGAGTATACTCATTTTCACCTTCTCTGGGCTACATTGCTTACAGCGTCCTGACCGATTGACACAGAAAAGAACCTGCGAATAAAGCATGCATAGCAGAATTTCGATGGGGAGAGAAGTGATCACCAGACGAATTGGAAGGCGAATGGAGGAGAAGGAGGAGGGATGCTGAGCAGAGGAAAGAGAAAAGCCAGAAGAAAAAAGAGGAGAAGAATATAGAAGAGAGAAAGAAACACCCAAGTCATGTGAGGGTGACGAATGTTGTAGATCAACAGGTGAATAGCGCTCAATAGCTAGCTGTCTTTCTAACTGTCTTTTGACTACCCATTGAGCGCTCATCTGAAGTAGCGAATTGGCAGCCCTAAGGCGAAGGAAAGCATGGATTCATCGGAACAACAGCAGACGGCTAATGTCTCTTTTAAAGCAGTCCCGAAACCTCGCATTTCTCTAGAGGCTTATGTCAGAAGAAGCGTGAGGATCAGAGTATTGCAGAGGTGGGCAGATCACTTGTTCCTTTCACGACGTTTTCTTAAACTCTCAAGCTGCTGGAGACGCCTACATTCTTTAGCAGAGACAGAAGAAGTATTCCCAGAGAATTGATCATCGGAGAGAGTAATAGAAGAGAGTTTTCGCATGGGAAGGCATGTTTACAACCATTACCGTTAGAAAAAAAAACATACTGATACTGAAAAGGGTAATAAGATGAACAAAAAAATGAGTTTCGGTCGTGTAAAAACCAAATGTCAATCAAAGCGCATCCTTACATCCGCTTTGTTTTGAAAATAAAGCTCCTCAGCTTACGGTTCTTCGCAACCAGTCATTACGGTTTTCCATTCTCTGAACCAAATCAAGACTTTTTCGATTCGATCTAGCCACATGCAGCTACATCCTTGTTCGCACACAGCCGTCAATGTTCACCATGTGTAGAGTCCTTACGTCACTATTACAGTACTTGCAGAGATGACATACTACACATCTAGAGGCATCTTACAAACTCTTCTGCATCAGTCGGTCCAAATCGGGATCCAATTACGCTGATTTTCGAATCATCGTCTCAACTCATCCAGATTTGCTTCCTTGTCACTCCTCGATAAGTCTCGCACCAGCACTTTTGGTCTTCTTAATTGTGATAGGGATAGGGGAGCTTTCTAGCCAACCTTTGGCGAGAAACATCTCCTCCCCTTTCCTCAAAGACTTTATTTTCCATTCGACCAAATTTTGCGGCAAGGTCCCATTAAACTAACAATCCTCTCGAAACCATTTCCCGATGAATACTAACACTCTTAAAAAAAAAAATGTATCATTATCATTAAATCTAGCAAATTCTACCACACCTGCAGCTCTTCAAACAAATCTATGCGGCCCATGTTCGTGCTCATAAGGTTCCCTATCACACCACGCAGGGTATCACTCATCAGGGGAGGACAACAGGAAGCTACTGCAGTGCTCTCTCCCATAGCGTTCTGTATCACTTTTTCACAATCGGGGCGTCCACTGCAAAAAGTGACAAACCGTCCTAGCGTTTTATACATGGTGGAAAGATCGCTATCGTCCGTGCTGTTATACCCGACAGCGCCAGTGATGTAGATATATATCTGGAATCTGGAAGAGCACCATTTTTCCAAGTGAGAAATCTCAGTGTAGAACCAGCGCAGCGTTTCTATGTCTCTTATCGTCCAAACAAGAGTGATATTCTGTTTCAGGTTTTTGGATGCGTCCACAGCGTGGTAGTATATTCCTGGAATCCCGTTCCCGCCAGCAATTAGCACAACGCTATCGTAGTGGCTCAAGCTGTTGTGGTCTCCATAGGGACCCTCTACACAAAGCTTGGTGTGTATCTTCCCATCGCTTGAGAGTAGTCGGTAAAGGGTATTTGTGATACCTTGCTTGGGCTTCACATACACATAGACATTTTCACAATCAGCGTATATGCTGAACGGGTGAGACTGCCAGAAAGGGAGCCTCCAATCGAGAAACTGGAGATACACAAAGCAACCAGGGTACACTTTGAGGTTATTTCTGAGAAAAGTGATTTTGAAAGTGGGGTCTTTGTAGTCTGATCCCATTGACTCGATCTGGGCACCTACAATTTTGGTGTTTTTCACCCTGATAACCCTGTCAAGGACCCAGAAAGCACAGCTCGCATAGATCCACTCGGCAAACCCGATTCTCATAGTGTGGAGAATACAGCCAGCCAGGAAGATGACGGCAAATGCAATATGCAAGCACAAAAACCACTCGTAGTTGGTCTTGCGGAAAAAATATACAGCTTGCACTATGAGCACTATGCAAGCCACCATGGCTACTTCGCCCATCACGAAGTACAGTTCTCTTTGATCTCGCAACAAGCTGCCGAAAACAAAGGAGTAAAACAGGTACAGCACGCTGTGGATAAGGGCAAGAAGTCCCATTGTTCGCGATATCCACTTGTGAAACGCTATGAATCCGGAGTATGGAATTCCAGATATACGCAGCAGCAGATTATTGCGGCCTGCAAAGAGAACCAAGAGGGGCACTTGGCCAAACGAAATAATGCCTGTTCGGTCGGCGACAAATCTCACCAGAGTGAGACTTTTGCCCTCAGTGTGCATTTTGTTTGTCTGGTAGTCCATTACGCAGAAGAGGGTCACCACGAAAAAGTAGGATATTAGAATAACATTCTCCTGAGTCGATGGGATCAAAGATTCGAAACCGAACAGGGTGAGTGGGTGCGAGTGTCTTCTCAAAGTGGGACTAACGAAAAAGCACCGTAATTTGTTGGACCATTTCGCATTAAGCAGACTGACATATTTGGTGTTTTTCAAATGGTTGAAAAAACCTACACCTACAAGAGTCAATGCCCAGTACAAGACTATGAATTTTGCAAACGTGGGGGAAGCGGTAAAGTTGTGGAAAAATGACTTGAGCTCCCTCTTTTCTTCCCACAGACCGGTAGTATTCAGAAACACCGGACTCCGTACAAGCCCAGGTTTCAGCTGTGACTCATCGACAGCATTTTTCGTACCGTTTTCCAATGCCTTTTTCAGTTCATCGACAGATACATCCGTGCTTCCGAAAGTTCGGCACAGGTCGGAGAACTTCTGGAAAGTCTTTTCCAACGTGTCCTCGTTTAGCTCTTCTATACAGAGCAGCATTGTAGACATGGCGGGAGGGTATTTACAAATGGGCGACCAATACGGATTGCCATCTGGCTCATAGTCAAACCTGAACCTTCCCACTCCACCGAGACATGAGTATATCGTTGGCACCTCATCTCCACGATAGTCCCGGCAAGCAACCACGGTTAATTGCAGCGCCAACAAAAGTAGTTTCGTGATATTCATCTGGTGCATACTTTTATCAGATCCATCAGATAATTAATTTATCGGACTTAAGGTTTTGAGTGCATCTTGTGAATGAGATCTGGAAAAATTGCCAGTTTTTGAGGATGTGTGATATTTCGAAATGGGATTTTCCAGAAGTGTGGTAGATCTAGACAAGTTTCATCAATAGTTCTCAAATGAGCGTACCAGGCCTCAATGGGGAAGTCATGAAGCTAAACAAAACAAGGAGGCATACTTTTCTTTCAATATGGACTATATTTCTCTTTCTGAGATATATTCGGCTAAGAGGTATGCGTATGGTCGTTTTCCTGGAGAGGAAGGCCCAGATAGATCGAATCAAACGAGATATGGAAGACCTTCTTCAGAACTATTTGGTCCAATCGTCATATCAAAACAACTTCAACTGAGAGCTTGATAAATTCTAGTCTCGTTCGCAATCAAAACATTAGCTGGCGCACAACAAGCATTTCTCCACCATTCATTCACCCTTACACCACCGCAATGAACAGAGAGATTGATACTCCGAAAACGCCCCCAGGGCCTAATGCCAATTCTGAAATCGACCTCTCTGGGATAGAGAACTCGACAATTCCTCTCAGTCTTCAGCATGAGCTTGATGTGAACTCTGACTCTGAAGATGCGAGCGAATCCGAGGATACACCGTTTGAGGATGTTCCCCTCAAGAGCGACAACGAGCCAGTAGATATTTCTGTTGAAGGCAACGATCCAAGCGACTCTGAAGCTTCTGAATTGCGTATTAACTGTAACCCTTTGGGCGAAACCCAACCCACATTCGTAAATCCCTTTGGCAGTAGCGACAGCACTAGACGATTCGTAAGTAAGACCATGGAGCGGATGCCATCAAAATCAGATCCACTCAACTCGAGTCAGCAAAGCCACTTTGTGCGGTACGTGGATCAGGAACTGCTGACGGTACAGAGGAAATTCATAAAGCATCTTAGCAGGGAGGGTGATCAATCCGACTACCCTCTAGTCCACCTCGTGAGCGACTTGCAAAGGATAGTGGTTTTTATATGGTACAGCATAGGTCGCACTCAAGCTCCTCCGGTGATATGCCACGATAACCTTCTTCTGGACCGTTACAGCGGAAAAGTGGAGATTCCAGTATTCGAACACAGACTGCAGGCTCAGCCGCAATACATCATCAAGATTATGGGGGATATGGTTGATTACTTGGATAAATACGACTTTGCCTCGTTGCAGGAATTGAGGGTCTTTCTCGAACTACTAGCAATAGTTGATAACTTTGTAGCTACCCTTTTTGAGCAGAAGGATGCCATGCGAGAAACGGAGAAAACCCGAATCGACAGTATCGTGAATAGAATGCGGTTGCTGGTGATTGCTAAGTACGATAACCTCAAGGACCGGGAGATGGGCACTATGAAAAGAAAACAAGGCCAACTTGACGGGTTTCAGGAATACGATGATTTGGTGGGCGAAGTTTTCGAGGCAATTCAAGATGGATTATCCGAGTAGGATGAATATATTTCTGTGGGGATATATATATAGTGCCACTTACAAAAAAAAAAGAATGTGGTGGTTTTGGCAAAAGAATCACTCAGACTCTGCCAATGATAAATCTGAACTTTCTTCGGATTTATCGCAGTTCTTGGAGTCTCAGCTCAAGGGAAGGGAGGAGAATACAGATTTCGAACAAAATTTGAAAAAATTGGCCGCTCTCAATAATTACCCCTCTCTACCCCGCAAAACACCACCTACCGCGGAACCTGAGGAACCTCCATATGGAGGTGAAACATTAATTCCGACTAAATCCGACGTGTGGTCACAGCAGCTGCAGCAGGTGGGGCAAAGCCAAAGCCAGGAAACTTTAAGGGAGGAGCGGAAAGTGGAGGAGTATAAGCGTAAAAATTCTTTGAAAAGTGCAGTAGCTACGAATTGTTCAGAACTGCAAGAGGCACTTTTCAGCTGTTTGAAAAATGGGCCCTTTATGGACCGTATTACCGGATGTACCGATTTGGCCCAGTTCTGTGATGCATGCTTAAGCATACAGGGTGGTGCATTTCGTACCCTGCAATACGATTCTATAAATAGCATACGGCGTCTTGAAGAAATCAAGCGAGTGAGCGATCGACTGTTTAACCAGCATTTCCACAGCCATGTCGATTGTGCAGATAAAGAGAAGCGACATCATTACCAACTTGCACTCGAAAGGGAAATTCTTCGCTTGAAAAATACGTATGAGTGAAATTTTTTAGTTTGTACCTGCATACGCATGCGTGGTGTATGGTTGCAAGGTTTTTGCTTTGGTTGTTCATTAGTACGGGCATTATGGTTACTGGATAAGATATATTCGGACTCACGCAAAGTCATGAGGGACATACTCACTATTTTATAGTCTGCTGTGCATGAACGATATGCATCTTCATGCACCTAATGCCGCTTTAGTTTTATATGAAACGTGAGTTCCAACAGTTTAGCGGTCTTTCAAAAATTTGTATTGGAAAAGACAAAAATCATTTTCCTTTATCGAGCCATCTCAATCTATTTTTAGAATCATTCTCCTTTGTTACTAAAGCTCTCTGCATGAACTTGCATTCCCGCCCGGCATTGCGCGTGCGTTCTCTCGCATATGCCGAATTGTTAACGCCTATATATGGATGATGCTAAATGGAGAGCGACAACAATCAAAGGAAACGACTCAGGCTGCCTCCAATAGGGCATCTTTTATCAACGCCCGGCGTCACTCCCTCGAGCTCAGAAGAGACAAGCGCAGGCTCGGCTCCGGCTGCCAAACGGAGTAGAGTCAGTCGAGGTAAGAATGGATGTCTCACTTGCCGACGGCGGAAGAAGAAGTGCTCGCTCTGCAAGCCCATATGCCGAGAGTGTGAGAGACTGAAGCTTCCGTGCGCTTGGCCCAGCGAGCCTGATAA
>JAKTTA010000512.1:0-10176 GCA_030580415.1 Citeromyces nyonsensis
TCTTTCCCTTATCTGTTCACTGTTTTGTACAGCCCAAGTTTATCTTTTTCTTCAGGGTGTTTGCTCGACCTCTCAAACGTATGCGCGGTTTTGGAAAGCCGGAGCATGCTTCATCGCGTGCTTTGTCCGTATTTTCCAATCCCCCCGTGAAAGTGATACTGGGATCACTTCACCATATCGTCGCTTCGTGCGAAAGTAATGGATCACATACACGAAGAGGTCTTTGAGATACAAGTCATAGATGTCTAGTTCCTGGATGTCTGTTAGTATGTCCAGTGTCATGGGCTTATTCGACGGTGTAAGTGCCTTCCATATCATTTGAGTCACGTCACATTTGCCAAATATGTGGTCAAATGTTTCCTTTTCTGTCAGGCAGAGGCTACATCGTGGATCCCTAGCAAAAGGTTTAGTTGACGTTTTTTCTGATACATTATATAGCGGAATAAATGTTATCGGATATTCATT
The DNA here is from genome assembly GCA_030580415.1 of Citeromyces nyonsensis. Taxonomy (NCBI): domain Eukaryota; kingdom Fungi; phylum Ascomycota; class Pichiomycetes; order Pichiales; family Pichiaceae; genus Citeromyces; species Citeromyces nyonsensis. The sequence continues at coordinate 466 of JAKTTA010000512.1, forward strand.
TCCGACACCCCATGTGCTGAGGTTTACTGTGAATGCTGAACCTCCTGTAGTTCTTGCCCGCAAATGAGGTTTCGCGGTATATTCATTTAAATCAAGAGCCGAAGACGATGCCGTTATGGCTTCTATCACACTTGTTTGAATTAGATTTATTTTCCTCCAATACTCTTCTTATGTGGGCCTAATCCAGATAAGAAGAGTATTCTAGCCTGTATTGATTCGATAGACATTTGTTACTTATCGCTTATTAAAAGATCTTGTTGATGAAATTTTTTTTTTTATTCCCGTTTGTCAACATATCTTGTTTGCGTTTTCAGTCACCTCACTCAAAAAAGCAGGTCTGTTTCATAGTATATTGAGTGGGAATTAGCCTTATACATCTGTGGGTAGGGTTTCCACTAGTACCTGATGTATGAATGTATAGTCCTTTTCTCATCAGTCCCTATTGTTCTGCAAAAGGCAATTCCCTCCGATCTCGGTGTCTCGGTATACTTCATACCTATCTGAGGGAGATACTGAACAGAACCAAACCACCCCAAATGTCTGGAATGTTTATAGCTTTTTCGCCTGAAGTCTTTACCACCAGTATATAAAACACTTCTCCTCCTGACATGCCCACAAATATATGACGATGAAACCTGCTTGCGCAGAGCATCACAAACAATCAAAGAGAGTAGTATCTTTACTATAATAGACCTCCTTCACAAGAATAGAAATTCCATCAAAAGAGATGATACACTTAACGTTACACAACTCCGTAACACATCTCCTCTGTGATTCTCAAATCTAGCTTCTCCAAAGCCTCAATGGCATGCTGCTTCAAGGTTTCCTGACTCGTCAGACTGGCGAGCTCGTACTCCACCATAAACGCCTGCTTCATGAACTTGAAATCGCTTAGTGTCTTGAACCCAGAGATGGACTTTTCCAGATACTCGAGATGCACATTCAAGTCATCGTGTGTGATGGGCAGTGTCTGGAGGTGGAGTTTTTTCAGACCCACAAGAGCTAGAAGGTAGTATAAATGGGAAATTTTGTAAAGGTTTTTGGTTTCGTGAATAATCGCAGAGCAGCTTTCTAGAAACGAGTGGAGTTCGTGTGGTTGTGTTTCTAGCTTCACCTGAATCTCCGCCAGGACTAAGATTCCGTCAGCCACAAGAGGAAGAAAATGAGACTTGTGGGCCATCTTTACAGCATTCAAAAGGGAGCTTATCTTGCGGTAGCAGGCTGATTTAGCAGACGTTGATTTAACGACAAGCTGGGCAGAGTAAATCTGCAGCTTGATGAACCAGTAGTGGTTATAGTGGTTAGGAGTGGTTTCCAACTTTCCAAGCATTTCCGTAACAAGCTGCAGCCCGTCAGAAAAGTTCCCTATACTGCACAGGTAGTCAGATTTTAGAATCAAAAACTCAAAAGTCAACTGGAGGTCTCCTACATGATCCACCTGTTTTTCAAGGTTTTGGATGAGAGAAAGGCATCTTTTATAACGACACTTTCTGACCCACACACTCAGCTCCAGAAGCCATCGTCTACAACTCCACCGTTTGAAAAACGTCACATCCTGTTGTGCCAGTGGCTCGCATCTGTGCATCACTTCAAACGAGGTTTCCACTTCTCCCTTGTAGAAGTGTATACACGCCTTTCTTATGTTCAGGGTGAGGTTGTGGTTGACGTCATATAGGGTCGGGTTCTTGATGGCTGACAGTGCAATGTTGAGGTACACTTCGCTCAGGTGCACGTTTCCTGATCTCAGCCAGATGGAAGAGAGCAGCTCATAACAGTTGACGAGAATGAGGTTTGAGTCAAAAGTTGTTGTTGAAAGACTGAGACTTGTGTAACACGATTTGAGCATACTTTCCAGGATGGATATCAGAGACCCGCCAGTCAGCATCAGCTCGGTAGCATTGAACTGGTACGTCAAGGAGTACAGAGACCAGTTGTCGCAGTCTTTGGTTGTGGTTTGCAAAAACTTGAGCATTCTGTCTCTTGAAAAGTGTTTCCCTGATTCGGGAATGAAGGGTCTTTCTCTCAAGAAATTCAAAAGCCATGTGAGGAGATAATTCAAGCAGCTAAAGTCCTTGTTTTCTCGAGCCACTCGCACAGCCTCCTCTACAAAACTCAGAGCCTGCGAGTTCTGTCCTGCTGTGGCATAAAGGCTTGCCAGAGAGAGGAGCGCGTAGTGGTAGAAGTTGGATCTTTTGCTGGACATCATATAGTCAAAATAGCAGTGCAAGTGGGTTATGGCGTTGTCAAAGTCTCCGGCCTTGAGCGATTCCAGATACTTTATATAATTTGACGACGGAAGCGAAACTTCTGACCTTGCCAGTTTGAGCAGAGCTTCATTCAGAAGTGGCGGAATCTTTGTACCGAATTTCTGCAATGACTGGATCTGGTGATCTATGAGTGCAATGACATCCAGCTGAGAAGCGACAACCACTTTTTCTCTACCGAGTACAAACCCTTCATTAAGCACATCATCTACGGGCTGAGAAGATGTTCTAGTGGGTTCTCTATAATCTAAAAAGCTTTCCCATAGGATAAGAAGATCGTCAAACTCCAGAGAGTCAAAGCTATAAACCACATTTGTTACAAATTTTCCGAGCAAGCTCATGCACGTCAGGGCTTTCGACTGGCCTGTTACGGCCGTCTTCATGGAGGGGCTCACCAATTTTCTTGACTCCTTTATGAATGTGTAAAGAGAGTCTAGGTTTGGTAAGGACCACATGTGATCTATGAAGAGACTTACGAAATTGCCTTCCATATGATTGTTCAGATTTTCTATTAATCCTGTCAGATCAAGGTCAATGGCTGTGGTATCGACATGTTGGGGGTGTGGAGGTCCTTGGATCAATTGGGCAATGGCTAGGAGGAGTTGGCTTTCCGTGGTTGGCGGTAGGCTTTGAGTGCAGTAGCAGTTGATCAGACAAAGAATGGCAATCTTCGGGGGAGATATATCGGGGTAGAGTTTGAGATCCTGCGTTTGGTGCATGTATATGTACTTTTTGTCGTGTTTTGTGACAGAAAATGATGTTTTATGTCATTATTCGCGAAAGGGTTCCTTCCGTCTTTTGTAGAGCTTAGGTTGAGAGGTGGCTGAAATTGTAGTTTCCTTGCTGTTGATAGGCTTGACTCTCAAGGAGTTTTTGCAGAACTGTGGATCTTTGACACGGTATGTTGACCAAGGACTGTAATGTTCTGTTCTGTCTGACCCTGTGTAGTTAGGTCAAGCCAGCATCAATCGAAAAGGAGACCACGGCTGGGAAAAATCCATATAAAGTGATGTGCTTCTACGATGCCTCAAGGATAAAAATTATGTTGCTAGTAGAGCTCATCCTAGTGCGTCTTCCCACTGCTGCAAAGCAGCCCATGGAGGAGTCTCTTTGGAACCAGATAGACTTTAAAGAATGGAGTTTTAGATATAGGTTGATCTCCTCCATAGTGTCAGAAACTCATCTCTCTGCTGAATGCTTACACTACGCTGACACATGCCTATTGTCTGCTTGACACTCTCAACTCTACATCTTGCCTGCTTTGACGTAAGACTGAAGTTATGTACCCAAGAGCTCGCTTGCACCAAAGATGCTCCTACCTAAAACAGCTTTCGGCTCGCATTTTCAGTTACGACTCGTAGCACAATCACTCTTCGTAGCTTATTCGAACGTTTATGTACTCTATATCGCTACTGTGTCTTTGACTGGTTGTTTCTCTCCTTTGCATCGGACTCTGCTAGAATATTGGAAGCCCCAATCAACTGAATGACATTGGTAACCTGCTTGAAAAACCAAACAGGGAAAGTGAGAACACTCAGCACTTGCGGGATAGTGGCATGAATAAGGGGCAATTTGAAGAAATCAAAATGGCTCAAGTAAAGTGCCATGAAGAATAACTCATTGAATGCACACACTGTGAAGAGTACAGTTTTGTTTGAATAGTACAATTTCAAAAAATAGTTCTGACTCTCGTCAATGACTTTATGCGATGAGGCCCCACTGGTAAGCTGTGCATACATGTGCAAGTAATGAGAGGCCAGATCCAGTGAAATCAAAAGTTGCCACAGAATGCAAAATTTAGGGTAGAGAACAGTCAGATAACAAACCAGTGACGCTGTAGTGCATCTATCCGTCACCATATCTAGAACAGCACCAAACTTGGTGGACTGGTTATATTTTCGAGCCGCATATCCATCAAAAGCATCAAGCAAACACGATATGCCGTAGACTAAGGATGTGAATTTGGGATGGCTTTCCATCGTGAAGAGCGAAACAACAGCAGTAGCCACCCGGGCATACCCGATGTAGTTGGGAACAAAGTGATATACATCACTTTTGGAGATTCGTTGCGGCATTGGTGGAGGAGGGGGATATATATATATATATACTGAAGTTTGAGTGCAACTATTCTCCAGTAGAGGTTTATCAAAAGTATCTGAGAAGAAGAGTTTCCGTTAGTGATTGGAAAAAATTTAATAAAATTGGTAGTCCAGCTTGAACCGAGTAGGAGCATAATTATAAGGTGAGAAATGCACAATGGCGAATTCTTTATTCCGTTCCACTATAATCCGACAATCTCCTTAGTATACATCAACATTTTTTATCTATTTAAGTGATCCATTAGAGTCTCACACTTCTCCGGACTTGATTAACAAAGCATAACAGTAAAAGAATGCTGTTGTCTGTCTGTAAACTTTCCACTAGATGATGCAATGAGTGCAAATCATATCCGCTGATACTCTCTTGAAATAGTCATTCATCTTAGGAGGCTTCATCGCAGCCTTGTTCTACTCTTTCTAAAATCCGCTTAGCCCAATCCATTACCATAGTTCATGAGATCCTTCATGTCATCTCTCCAGCCTTGCTCTTCTTCTGACTTTTTCAAAGCTTCCACCTTGTCTCCGTAGTCCATCTCCTTGTTATCACCGGGCTTTCCTCTATGGGCCATTTCATGGCGACGTTCCCGCACGGTTTTGATCCACATCTCGTAGAGAAACAAAAGCAGCATCAGCATCATGGTGACACCAATAAGCTTGTTTACCGTCATCTCAGAAAATGGCAGCACCAAAATAACGAGCGCAGCAGGAATTCGAGGGAGAATTCGCCACTCTTTCCGAACAACCTGAGCATGATAGTTATCAACAGATTTGTCAAGTAAAGCTATTACCGAAAGGCATATGAGGGCGACGCACAAACCTCCGGTCCACATAAAACAAGCCGCATACATCGATGGGCTTTGCACGGCAGCTTCCAGTGCTTCCTGGTGCTTGTGGGTGGAGATGATTGATGTTCTAACCAGGAAAGTGGAGGTATTGGCGGCCAAAACCAAGGAAGCTATCAACGGGATATGGATATTCATCCACATGAAACCAGTGTGAACATTCCTTCTTAAAGCATGCACAGCTTTTATTGAACCCTCACCGTTCAAATAGAACCAAATTAGAGTAAAGGCGATGACCAGTATCATGATCGCTCTCCATAGACTGTCGTTGATTCCTGGGGTGATAGGCTGAGACAACACATTCCCAGACACAAATTGGCCAATGGCGATTGTGTAAAAGGAAAAGAATCTGGCAACCTCATGCTCGATATTCATAGCGGAGTAAAATCTCAATTTCAGCTTTCTAACCGTCCAGATGTGATAGACAAAGATGCTTGAAATCTTCTCAAGGAAGAACAACATAAAGCAAAGCCCAACTTTTGTTCTGGTTGGAACAAATATAACAGCTATCCATATTAAACTGGTGACCACTATGCAAGTGCCGTGCATCACCATTTGAACTCTGTGCTGCAAGATGAAAAAAGAGTAGGCAAACAACACTAAAGCCAACGTGAGCCGGCATAAAATATAAGGAATTACCGTCATCGCAGTCTCCTTCTGCGAGTCGATGACAAAATTGGCATTGCTCCCGTAAATCGTCAACAGTACCATAAACCATACGATCAAGGCCTTTTGAGCTAAATCTTCATTGAAATAGTGGTTCATGAACTCCTTTACATCGCTCCATACTTGATAAGCAGGAAGGAACACTAGTATATACCGCAAAAAGGACGCTGCAGATGCATTGCTCACCGCGCTGGAAGCCAGGTTGACACATACTCCGCTGTACAGCAAATCGAAAAATAGCTCGATGGTACTGGTGCCTCTCTCTCCCTTTGTTCTATAAAGCGTTCCCTCGTAGAAAAAATTCAAAGGATACGGTCTGGTAAAGTACCAGCTAGACATTCTTGGCTTCTTTATGTATTTCACATTGACGGTACCGTATTTTTTGGCAAAATCTGTTTCATTCTCACCAGAGTCCTGTTTATAATCGTACAGTGGCTCCTCTTCGGGTAGAGGGCGATCCTTTCCCACTTGTGCTCGTGACATGTGGAGTCTTGAGAAATGAAGCGCCTTTTATCTTTTGCTTTCTCGGCAATGTTTGCTTCATGGAATTTTTTTTGTTTTGAGCTGCATGCCGTTGCATTACTGTGCATTACTGTGCATCCACTTGCATCACATTGCATACCGATGTTTAGTATACGCGTGATCTGCACCGGCACAATAGCCAAGATACATCGATAAATCTTGAACTATGGAGCTCTGTGAGTTGCTCTATCCCACATTGCTTCTTTCTGAGATGATAAAAGGGAAGAATGCACGGGGTCCGAAATCCGGAACATTGCTTTTTCCGTATTCGAAAAACCATCCTTACCTCATATGGGAAGCCACTTACTCTTTTCAATCTTTTGGATTGTAATTCCGATAAGAGATTATTGAGTAGACATTATCGAGGGAATAGTTCTTCGAATGCAACGATAGTAGGAGAAAACCGTGTTTCAAAAAATGAGTCGTTTAAAAAATATATACCACTCACACAAAACACATGATGGATTGGGTGAACTACTTATAACTCGATAACTAGCATTTAACTAGCACAAATATACTGTATTTTTTTGTTCTCCCTTGATGTCAATCCCTGGAGTTTGATGTTGATTAGCAGTCCACCTTTTCTACGAGAGAAACGGATATAAGTCACTGATCTCTATTCTTTCAGATTCTTTGATAATTGTTTAAGAACAAAGTTTCTCCTCATCGAAGTACTAGATATAGATAACCACATTGTTCTGCTTAAGGACCAAGGTCCAGCTGGGTATTCTGCGCATGTTGAGCTAAACGGCATTAACAGTGTGACTAAAAGCTGATTAAGAGAGATTCATCAAGTCACAGCATCCTCCATCCAAAAACAATCAAGCTTCCCTCCCCATCATTTTTGTGCTCTTCCTGTGTGGAAGCTAATGTCGATAGTGCAAAGGTCTAAGATCTTTGGCCAGCGCAGCGCTTTCACAGTGAGCAGCTTCACCAGGTTGATACATCTCCAAAAAATCAACAATACAGGACAGTTTATTCTAACTAAAGTCGCTACATAGTCGAGGTTTAGTACTTCTTTTATATACGATTGTTGCAGGGAAACACACGCGATGTAGCATCTCATATATGATCTTCTCCACACGTCAATCATCCTTTCAACCAATTTTTCTATGCTTATTTTTTTTCCCGATTACCTAAATGTCTTTTTTTTCTCTATGACATTAGAGTCTTTTCTTTCAATGATTATGTCCATTTCTCTCGGTAAGCGATTACATTGTATTCCAAATGACAATGGCTTAGACAAACTTGTAACAGATTACAAGGTCGAGACTTCCAGACTGCTCAAAAATGAAGCAAAGGTGGGCAAATCTGCTGATATCACCAATCTATACAGTAATCAAACCATCTTTTTCTCTTTTTTTTCTCAATCTATATTTGTATGCTTCTATAAAAATCTATCCCAATCCATGTCCCACGTTAAGTGGATCATCCTCTTCCAGGGATGAAGTACTTTCCGTGCTTGTTGACTGGCTAGGCAGTCTGTCTTTTTCCGTGGGACGATGCTTGAAAGCCTCTTGATATCTGTCGTCTATCATGAGTTTCAACCTAATCTCATAGACAAACAGGGTAACCAACAGCACCATTGTTATGCCCAAGATTTTGTTGGTGGACATTTCCGCAAAGGAAAGGCATAAAATAACTATTGCGATAGGGATCCGAGGAAGAATCCTGTACGCTTTCGGGATGATTCTAAGCCTAGGAAGATCCACTGGCTTGTCCAACATGGCAAGAAAACAAAGACTTATCAAAGCCACACATATTCCTCCGGTGAACATGAATGAGATCGCATACATACGAGGGACCTCATTCTTTACCTCCAAGTCAGCTTGATGCCGCAAAGTGGAAGTGACCGGAGTTTTCACAAGGAAGTTGGAGGTGTTAGCAGCCAGTACTAACGATCCAATCAATGGCATATGCAGAAACATCCAAAGATACCCTGTGTGTACATTACGCCTTAAAGCGTGCACCGCTTTGAGAGATCCTTCACCATTGAAGTAAAACCAAATCAAGGTAAAACCAATAACAAGAATCATCAGTGCTCTCCAAAGATGGTTTTGCAACCCCATTCCTGCAGGATTTGTCATAATGTTGCCCGCAACAAACTGACCGATACAAATTGTATAGAAGGAGAAGAACCGAGCAGTTTCATGCTCGATATTCATAGCTGCGTAATAAGTCAGTTTCATCTTCTTCACCATCCACCTGTGGAAAGCAAGAAGCATGGATACCTGCTCCAGAGCAAGATTCATAAACGTGAGACCCACTTTCACCCTGTTTGGAACAAAAATGACCGATACCCAGATGCTGCACGTGATCAATATCAAAGTTGCATGGATAAGAAGCTGAAGTCTATGCTGTGGTATGAAAACTGAGTAAACATACAATATCAGGGCAAAGGAGACGCGACACAATATATAAGGTATCACCGTTAATGCTGCGTTCTCCTTTGATTTAGTGACCCACGCAGCGTTGTTGCCGTACACTGTAAGGAGTGCCATAAACCAAACAATGATTAGTTTCTGCGACAGGTCCTCGTTGTAGTAGTGGTTCATAAACTCTTTGACATCCGTCCAGACCTGGAAAGCTGGCAAAAACAAAAGAATGTACTTCAAAAGAGACAGTGCTGACGCGTACGTGACACAGTTGGAAGCAAAATTTACACACACCCCTACATAAAGAAGGTCAAAAAACAACTCAAGCGTGCTTGTGCCTCTAATGCCCCTTGTTCTGATAAGTGTGTCTTTATAAAAATAGTCCAACGGGAAAGGCTTTGTAACGTACCATTTCGAAACTTTAGGCATAGGAATGTACTTCACCGGTATGCTTCCGTACTTTCTAACGAATTCAGTTTCCATGGCGTCTCCCTCTCCATGGAAGTTCATGGGTGGAGAGTCTTCAGCTTCTATCGACCCTCTCTTTGCTTGTGATGTCGACATGAGTCAAGGGGAGTTGGCCGGTACGGAGAAGAGCAATTCTTCAAATAGGTGGCCCAACATTTCAAGCGGCTATGTTGCCGTCACCACCCACATGTGCAGATAAGGTTAGATTAGCCGAACTTACGCAAGATCCTGCAGGGGTAATAATTTATCCGATGTTTTTCTCTTAAGACCGTTTGAAATCAACAGAAGCCCGAAAGATGGTTCTCCCGGAGAAGAATTTTTTCCGAGGTTTTGAGGAGGCTTCCTCTGTTGATAAGGCACTTCATTACGGCAGCAAACAATACATCATGCATGTTTCTGCAGACGGTATGCAAGTACAAAACATTCGCGATGTGCAGTACTCTCGATGAGAAGATTAAAAAAAAAAAAAAAAAAA
>JAKTTA010000513.1:0-10160 GCA_030580415.1 Citeromyces nyonsensis
TATAGCCTTGAACAGTGGAACGTCATTAGGCAGGAAAACAGGACCAGCCAAGAGGAATCTGTAAGCCTTTTCGTAAAGGAAGTGGCCCGGATTACTGATAAGTGGTAACATCTTACTTGCCATCAGCAGAACGACTGATGGAACAGATTCTTTGCTGTTCAAGAGTTTTCCGAAAAACAGTTTGAAAAGGTTCCTGTCTTTGAATGAAGAGAGTTTCTGGTACTCCTCTTGATTCGAAGGCTGGAAGGACTTGTCCTCCTTGTGCTCTTCCTTTTCCCTCTTCCATTGGGCTATGATAGAGCTCTCGTTATCCAGTGCCTGGAAAGCCCCTGCTACGATACTCTTCGCCACAGCTGCACAAGACAGATTTGCCAGACTTTGCACTATCAACTGAAGTAGATTTGACTCTACAAGTGGTCGCATCGAGAACGATTGCCCGTTCTCGAATGAAACAAGCTCCTCGTTGTTCACCACCAAAAGCATGATGAACTCAGGATCGTACAAGGAATCCAAATAAGTTTGTTTTTCAGCCACAGATACCTGACAATGATGGTAAAACTTTTCGAATTCCAACCATTTCGCACCACTTGGAACCTGCAGCATTGGAGCCTTTATCAACGTATTATCCACAATCTTCTTGTAGAGATTAACCACGTATCCACCATCTTCTTTAACGAAAAGTCTCATGTCACCCAGGAGATCTAGGTCACTAGCAGAGACGTTTTCGTGGAAGCTCCACGTTTGAATCTTGTGAATGAAGCTCTTTGCAGAGACAGTTTCCAAGATTTGCAGAACCTCCTTCAGAATCAAATCTTCCGGTCTTAAAGTTCCCAAGTAGTACTCCATAATTCGGTCCTCGAATGCGGATGGAAGACGCGCAGAAGCGTCAAGCTTGAACAAAAGATACACAACACAAGCCGCCGTGAATCTGATTCTTCCGTTAGACTGGCTTGGCAATGAGGATAGAGGATTATGTTCGTTGTTAACGAAAAGCTGCAGCAGCTTCACAGTGTTGACTTTTCCCTTGTCTCCACACAGCGATAGCACGCTTAAATAGGAAAGCAGCGCATCGCAAGTGACAAAGCTCGAGCTGAGACAAGCCTCCATCTGAGTGTTGAGTATGGCAGAGGTCACCAGATCCCAGGGAGACAGTTTCTCAAACAAGTGCGCCAGCATTTGCAGGAACCGCTCAAACTTTTCATTCAGAAAATCGGACTCGGCCACTTTTTTCGTGACGTACAGCATAGCCATATGCAGCCATTTCTGAGTCTGCTTGCTCTCTGATTCGTAGAGCTCGATGAGTTTTACAAATTCTGGAGAGAAAATGTAACGCGAGTCCTTGCAGAACACATCAGATCCCATCACCGTGTCAATAAAGTCCTTTTGTTCCTGCACAGAAACGAAAAAGGCACAATTAGCCGCCAGTCTAAACGAGTGAATAATGTCGATACGTTTGTCACCACCAAGGGTCGCCTGCAGAAGGGGCAAACTTGCATGGAAGCACTGCTGTAAAAAGGAGAGTGCGTTTTCTGGTTCATCCAGAGAGCTAACCACTTTTTCGTTCAAGGTTGAACCTATGAACACTGCCATAGCATCATCGGTCGGAGCTTGCGTGAGAACTGCCTGAACGGTTGAAGGATAGCACGAGATGAGAGATTCCACAACAGGAAAGAGCGAAGGAGTTTCAATACACTTGAGAACCAGTCCCATCTTGGATTCGATAGGCCCTGATAGTTTTGCCACCGTTTGCACCAAAAGAGATGATGCAACACTAGACAAAAGATTCTCGAATGTCTCTGGTGAAATGCATAAACCTCTACGATTGGCCAAAGTTAACAACGGAGTGGCCAGTGAGGTATTGAAATGTCTGTGCAGATGCTTCAGCAAATCATCGTCCTCCAAAACCCACAAGCAGTTGGATAGAAAGGGGAGGTCCTTGCCACTTTCCAATAATAAGTTGATGCGACAAGAATAGTCACTCACCAGCTGCTTTAGACCAGGGATGACCCTTTCACTTTCTGCGAACAGAGTCTTAAAAGTTTCGTTGACGAGCTCGCAGACAAACAGAGATCTCTGATTCGACTCCTTCACGAATATGCTACTCCAATTTTTCTCCGCAAAGAGACCGATGCAGTCAGAGTTGAAGAGATTCTGCTGGAGAAACTTTTCCAAACTTGTGGCCAGCTCTACCATTCTTTTTTGTGCAACAGACCAAGTAAGACTGGTATCCTTCGATAAAAACTCCAGTCTCAGATAAAGCGCCATCACGTCTCTTTCGTTATTGGGCATGCGGTACACGGGCCACTCCTCTGTTGCCTTTGTCAAAAGAACCATGTCTACGTAACTTCTGTTTGTCGATGCGTCCACTTGATACAAAGCAGCTTCATATTCTTCGGGTCCCGTAACCAGCCACTTAAATTTCGCGGGAACTTGTATTGAGAACTTTTCCAGGAGCCTGTTCAAATCTGCTCTGCTCTCTTTGCAGTAAAGATTCAAAGATCTCGTCAAGACAAGTAATAGCTTCAAAATATCCTCGAAAGGCGACTCTTTATCGACGTACTGGAACTGCTCTGCCAAGGCTACAATTAGCGGACTAATGCGAGAGTCATCGGACCCCTCGTGAAGTGCCTCAGCGGCATCCAGATACTTGTAAGGTGACTTGACGCAACGAGATATGGCCTCATCGAGCAGTTTCCATATCTTTTCCGCCTGCAGAGAGCTCACATCTTCCACGCACAACACCAATGACTGCACAAGCGATTCCAAGTGCAGGCCCGGTGCTGAGAACACAACTGACTGAGAGACGAGGTTTCCCACCAGATGAATCATTTTGGTGCTGATCGCGGTGAGGTCTTTCTCTTCTGTTCTACGACTGACTACAATGAGTTTCAGTAACGTTGTGAAAAGGGAATTACCGTCTTTCCCCAAACGAAGCCACCATTTCAGGCCACTCGCATTGCTCTCGGAGCTTTCCAGAGCAAGATAGTTATCTAGCAAGATCAGATCAACGTTGTTAAGGTTGCTGAGATTTTCTGCAATCGGGGCAACTTTCTCCGCAACGTTCAGATTCACACTGAAGCTCATATGTAAGCTGCCGAAGACTTCCAGATACCGTTTTTGGCCCACCAGTAGCCCCAGAATGAGCATTTTCTGCTCTGGATGCTTCTTGTGAAGCTCATTTAGGGTGTTGTTCAAAGTTTGGAAATCTGGCAGTTTTGTCGATTGCAAAATTTCCAAGATCTGGAATCTCGCATCGTTCAGCTGTCCTCTCTGCAGAAAGCTATCCACTTGAGCAGCTTTTTTCAACATCATCGATATCATGTTGATTCCCACCTGTTTGATGAGAAGAGTGTCAGAGTTGAGACACTTGGTCAAAGAAGACCTGGAAATAGGGCATGGGCAAATGTTCTCCAACACTTTGTTAACGCTGACGCTGGAGATGTTTGTCTCGAGCAATTTGTTAACAGACTCTGGTATCGGCATTTCGATAATCTTTTGCAAGAGGAGCGACTGGCCGATCCAGAAGGAACTAAGCCGGGGATCATTTGACCCAAGATGCGCAAAGAGATAATTCGTGTACACAGGCGTAAGCTCTGGAACACTTGCCAAGATGGCTAGCACGAGTTTTAACTGAAAGTCATCGTCGTACGGCTTGAGACAGGTGATCAGAGTGTAGATGAGCTTGTTGTAGATTTTGAAATTCTGGCTGTTGACTGAAACTGACACACCGCCAGAAGATCCGGTGGCGGGTGAAGAAAACCACACCTTGTCGTCTGGAAAAAGTATGCCCTCATTCTCGTCAGTGGTGAGTTTGAGAAGAAAGGCATATAGTGCATTTTGCAACTTTTCTCCGAGACTGGATGAGAGCAAAGAACACAGCTTGGAAAGTGCCATCTCATTAAAGATCTTGCACTTGGTCTGCCTCTTCAATCCACGTTCCTGAAGCACCGAGGTGGTCCACACTTCAAGCATGGCAAGCAGTAAGTGATCTGAGTCCTGGTGCAGATACTTGAACCAGTTTGATGTTATTCTTCTATAAGTGGTGAGCAAGTCTTTTTTTGCAACCAAGTTTTTCGTGCATCGTATCAGAGTTAACCAGAAAGATATAAAGTTGAATCTTATTGAAAGCCATTCATTTTTCTTTGTTTCCAGTGGATCACTCAATTCGGATTTTGAAGGAACCAAGAGACCAGGCAGAGCATTCAAGTTCAAGTCGAAATTGTTATAAAACTCCTCCACCATTTTGCCCGAGTCAAAATCCACTATAGCACTCATGAGTCTCAAGATGGGGTTTGTCACTGAAGGCCTATTTGCTCCCAGCGATCTGTAGAGCACCTTTTCATGATTGCATAAGATGTCTTTGATAAGGCTCACTCCGTAAGCCAAAAGCTTTCTTGAATCATAAACTCTTATGAGTTTTGTCATTTTGACAGTGCATTCGGTAAAGCTGCCATGGTCGTTTGTAGTGGAGAAATACGACCAATTGGTGATGAGCTGTGTGAGGTTGTATGACTTTTCTGAGAAATCTATCAAGGGACCCAAGTCGGCATCAGGGTTCGAGTTGAAAGGCGCCACTATCTGGTCGAGTTTCTGATTGACCTCATTGTTTACGTTGGTAGACAGGGAGTATTTTTGTTTCCGATCAGACATGATCAAAAAAAAAAAAAAAAAAAATCTCATTGTGTGGGACACGCCTTAGTTGAATAGAGCTCATTAAATCATATCAATCTGTTGAGAATAGATGTTTATCTGTTTCAGTGGATCAGATAAAGTATGCGATGAATTGAATTACTGCGGTGATCATGTATGTTGAGGGGAGCAGAATCTCAAACTCCAAGAAATGAAAGTCCTCACAGTTTAGAAGGAGGGATTTCGCTCACACGCTTTTAGCAATGAGTAGCTGTAAGAGTGTTTTTTGATAATCATGTTATCGTTGGTATGTAGTTTGTTACCAGTGTGTCAGCCGACAAGAGCGTATGTGTCTCTTTTTTGTACCCTTGAGGTCGATTCTTATGGCAAAAAATGAAGCGTGACTAAAAATGAAGCGATTTTGGCTGGCCATAAATGTAGTCAGACCATCACATTGCCATTGTGACCCAGAAATTTGCATAGAGCCTTTCCCTCTGCTTGTCACATCCCCTTTCTCGACGTTATCTGTTGTATACACCTGAAGAGTTAGACAACTTTTAGCAGAGATTCAAGTCCTCGGTTCATTTGTCTTCTTTTTCGATGAAAAAAATAGGACTGCTCACCACATCTGGGCAGGATACTGCTGAGAAGCCCTGCTGAGAATCTGCTGTGGACTCAGTGATGCTGGGGTTGCATTGAAATCGTTTGTTTGGCCAGGCATAGGTTCGAAGAGTTGTTGCGGAGTCACCTGATCTGGCTGGACTTGCGGGGTGGCATGCGATGAGATGGGCTGACTCTGCATAAACTGCTGAGGTTGAATTTGTTGTTGTTGCTGTAATTGGTGTTGTTGCAGTTGCATCTGCTGTTGCATCTGTTGTTGAATTTGTTGTGGTTGCATTTGCTGTTGCTGCTGTTGCTGCTGTTGCATTTGCTGAGACTGCTGCATTTGCTGCTGCTGTCTCATCATGATGATTCTCCTCTGTATAAACTGAACAGCCTCAGGATACACCTGCTGTAACTCTGAGTAAAGGTCCACGAGCTCGGGCATTTCCTGAGGAGGAGTTATAGTGGTTGGGAATTGCGGCTTACTAGGATTGGGAGGCTGGCCCGATCCATTGTGTCTTTCGTTGATTGTGGCTAAACAGCTGAGGTTCATGTGAACCCGTTTCATATAGTTTTGAAACTGCTCTCGAGGCTGGGCCTGCTGTGACTCCATTTCAGGAAACATTTGTCGCTGCAGCTGCGAGCACTTTTCAAGAAGAACAGTGTTTATCGACAAGAGAATCTGTATTCTTTTCTTGTCGAGTTCCACGAGATTGACCTGGTTCATTTATATTTCCGCGAAAATGATGAAATAGCCCTAATTATGGCTCTGAGTTCTAGCTAAAGTACTCTTTTCTGAGTAATTCTCAAAATGCTCCTAGAGCCTTGCTAAAAAGGCTGTAAGCCTGGCCTTCCTAAGCTGACTCCAAACAAGTATATCGAGTTCGTCAAAGTTGACATGATTGATCGCAAGGAATTAAGTAAAGGATGCAGTCTTGAGTCGTGCCTGGCGGGACTGAAGAAGATGAGATTAGAGAATTGAGTTTCAAACTTATTCTGGTATGATTGATAAGCTTTCGGCTCCGACTATCCCTCAGGTGGAACCAGTTTCTGATCAGCAGGCAGAGGAAGCATAAGAGGATGGAAGTTTTTGACCATTTCTTCTTCGAAGCAAAAGAAGCCAAGATTGCTACCTACCGAGGTGAAGAGCAGACTTGATTCGTATAGAGCTAAGAAGATGAATGACGTTTTGAGCCTCGCACCCAAACAGCGTGACTTTTACACCCGTCTGGCGATAAGCAAAATCGATGAAACATTACATGAAGAATATTTAGATATTTCCAAGAATGACGAATACACACGTCTTTTGGATAGCTCATCTTCCGAAGATGAATTGGAATCGCTGCCAAAGAGGACAAGATCTAATGCCCAACCGTTGGTTGAGAAGGATGCTAATGAGCTTGCCGAAGTCGACCCTTCTGTTTCAGCGGCTCCCTCGAGTGCTCCTGAAAACACCAATGAGCTTCAATCTGAAACAGTGGCTGCAATTGAAGCGTCTGGTGAAGCTGATGCAGATGAGGTCTTTTCTGATGTGGATACCTCCCAACCATAAAGCCAAGCTCCAGATGAAGCCGAACTTGTCACTGGTTTTGGGGCTGAAACTTAGGGAGCATTCCCCCTTCAGTGACTGAGGGAGATGGCTCAAAGGGTACTGGTGGGCCTGAAACTTAGGGAGCATCACCTCCAGAATTTGCTCTACCGGTTATGATCTTTGATTAATTTGACAATTTTAGAGCTTCCTCTGTGTAACCAAAATTGACGGTAGGAGAGAGATAGTTATAGCAGCAGCAGCGAGCTCACAGAATTTCAAGTCGACTTTTCAGAGAACAGTATGCTTGCCCCACTTGAAATAATCAAAACCTAAAAGCGCAGAAATCGGGGGCTCTCGACTTGATCAAATAGGTCTCCGAAGACTGAGAGACAACGAATTAATCAGTCACTATAAAGTAGGCAATACTGCTATATTTATAAAGCGTATGCTTAAGAGCACTCAGTGAGATAGATTAGCATGCATCAAGTGAAACGGGTCTTGATTATGCTCCTCTCAGAATCTATAATTCCAGATAATTCCTCGTCGGCCCTCTTCACTTGAGTAGTCCTTATCGGCAAAACATCAAGTGTCGTTTTCTCGCTTACATTTCCCCTTTATTAATGGCTCTTCGCTCACGTCCGTCGCTGTTATACAAATCAATCTAACATCTAACTTGAAAATTCAAACATCATCTTCTTCGTGAATCAATGGACACCCCATGTCTATCCATCCACCATTGCCAAACTGGCATTTACTCTTTCCCTCTTCGACGAAACCAAGATTCGAATAAAAACCAGTGAGGTTCTGGTGAGTTATTATTGCTAGCCTTTCTCCAATCTCCTGATGCGACAGCTTCTGGATATAGTCCCTCAACAACAAAGTGCCCATCTTCAAGCCCCGATACTCAGGGTCAACCACCAAAGAATGCAACCCGACATTCTTAGACTGCTCCACGTGACCAACCATAACATTACCCTCTATGGAAGAGTCTGCATCACCATCCTCGTCCATGACAGGAATCTCCATCGAACGTTCGGTAACCTTATCGTCAAACATCTTTGTTCCTATCGCATGGGCAATAAGTGTCTCACCGATAACTGTAGACTTGGCAGGTGGCTTATAATCAGCAGCATCTGTAACTACCGGAACTTGCTCAAACTCCCGAACAAAAAGCCCGGAGCACAACTCCGGACAGTTGGTCAGTCTGTACAGAAACTTTTCTCTGGTGCATCTTTCATTCTCAGGGAACCCCTTCGCCTCAAGCTCGAGACAAAGGTCAATATCGTGATACGTCAAAGGCCTTATAGATAGATGCTGCGGCGGAATATCTGGCATTGGATGTTTTTTTTGGGACTTTTGAGGTAGTGTGTCAACCAAAACTACCAATTTAATAAAGCATGTCAGAGAAGGGTTCAATTCTTCCTCTGGAGTTAGTGGATCAGTGTATCGGGTCTTCTATATGGGTACTGATGTCCAACAACAAGGAGTTTGTTGGGTCCCTTGTTGGGTTCGATGATTTTGTTAACATGGTGCTCAAAGACGTTAAAGAGTTTGACATTGACGGATCTGTATCCACGAAAAAACAGATTCTCTTGAACGGAAACCACATAGCAATGGTATGTTTTTCTGTCTCAATTCTTCTAACTTTTAGCTTATCCCAGGAGGAGAAGGACCGAATGCATGATTGTATCTATCATTTTTCTAAAACCTCCATGTGTATGTCACTTAGTCTCCACAAAACCATCATCAAGACGCTTTTATACGGCTCAAAGAACTCACTTAACATTTCCACCAAATCTTCGTCCACGGCAACCCATTTCCGATTGCCACTGTTTAGTTTTTTCATCTTCTTCATCACCCTGCCATCTTGAAACTTGCCGATATCTTTGAGTTCTCGGAGTAGCTCTGGCCGTTTCAGTAAGTAGTTGCTTCCTCCTCTCCATATCCCTAGATCCTTGACGTTGAACGAGTTAAGCTTGTGCAGCGAGAACATGGAAAACATAACCACCGACCAGGGTCCGATTCCCTTGAGCTTTATAAGCCTTTCGTACAGGTCGTCTTCGTTTAAATTCTCCAAAGAGTTGGAACTGAGCTCACCACTCAAGAAAGCTTCGGCCAAACCTTTGATGTATTCTGTCTTTTTCCCAGATAATCCACAGCCACGCAAAGATTCCACAGAAGATTCGCTGAATTTGGAGGCTGGGGGCCATCTCCCGTCTACGCCTCCCAGCGTTGTTATAAGCTTGTTTTTGATGGAAAGAGCAGCCTTTCCACTAATTTGCTGTGAGACCAGCCCACTGGCAAGTTTTTCAAAGTAAAAGTGGTCGTCCTTGTGAGCACCAACACTTTTTTTGTGAAATGGAACAAAGTCTTTGGAGATTATTGTTTCGTAAAGGGAATCGTCTCTGCTGAGGATGAACTTCAGTCCTGAAACGAACCCTTCATCGTGGCGATCTACAAAATCTGCAGGCAGAGTTACTTTTTTGTTATCCTTGAAAAATTCTAGATTTAATAATGGCACCTTTTCTTCGATTTTCACTTCATTGGAAGCTTCAATTACAGCCGTTATGGCTCTTTTAGTTCTGGTCATAATGGTCGTGCGTGTGCCTTTTTTTTTTTTTGTTTTTCCCTTTATCTCATGACTGAGAAAAAAGAGATCCTAGGGGCCATTTCGGACTACCTGACTCGTCAGGGGTATTCCAAAGTTGTTTCATCGTTGAAGAAGCAGTGCGATAAGGAAGGTTTCAGTATCGCGGAGGATTATGAGGGGGATACTCTGGAGGATTTGTTGAGTTCCACTGTTGAGAAGGAGAACTCAGAAGCGCAAACGGAAGGGTCTGACTCAAGCAGCGATTCTGATTCCAGTAGCTCTGATTCTAGTGACTCTGATTCTAGTGACTCTGATTCTAGTGATTCGGACTCCAGTGATTCGGAGTCTGACTCTAGTAAAGATGAAGAACCAACAGCCACTCCTACCGTGACAGCTTCAAGCGCTCCCTCCAACATTTCGAGTGGATCTCCAGGTTCATCATCTGACAGTTCTGATAGCTCTAGCAGCTCTAGCAGCTCCGATAGTTCTGATAGTTCTGATAGTTCTGATAGTTCTGATAGTTCTGATAGTTCTGATAGTTCTGATAGTTCTGATAGTTCTGATAGTTCTGATAGTTCTGATAGTTCTGATAGTTCTGATAGTTCTGATAGTTCTGATGAAGAACCAACAGCCACTCCTACCGTGACAGCTTCCAGCGGTCCGTCCAACATTTCGAGTGGATCTCCAGGTTCATCATCTGGCAGTTCTGATAGCTCCAGCAGCTCTAGCAGCTCCGATAGCTCCGATAGCTCCGATAGCTCCGATAGCTCCGATAGCTCTGATAGCTCTGATAGCTCTGATAGCTCT
>JAKTTA010003225.1:0-11889 GCA_030580415.1 Citeromyces nyonsensis
GCCGCTCGCGTGCATTTACGGGTTCGAAGAAGAAAACCTTGGCATCCTACCTTGGCACCTGTAATCTTCAGCTAATCTTGCGCAATCTCGCATGCTGTTATTTTTTTTTTTTTTTTTCTCAGAAAAGTTCCATTAAATCAATATACAACAAAATATATATCCCTCAACATACTTCTGTAGTGTTGCAATCAGTCGACCAAAATACTAGAACTACCGGTATTTGTAAAAAGGTTGACAAATTTATCCTTCGGGGGTGTTGTAAGTTCTGGTTTGTCCTGCTTTGGTTCAGGGTCTGCAGCAGAAAAGTGAATTCACGAAAAGAAAAACTTGATCTCTAAAGTATCGAGTTTTCCTTCGCTGGACTTGGGTACAATACAAGCGGTTAGAGAATAACTCATCATCAAGATGAGCTGTCCCACCAAGCTTTGCACCGGGACCTTGATCTTATTACTACCGTCACCTCGCATACTCTGATGCTTAGCATGCGGCTTTCGCATGAAGCATAGAAAAGTAACTCAAGGCCCCAGAAATGCTGCAACCGAAAGGCTGGTACACACGACTGAAGTGGGTACTTTCTTTATGTGATGCGAGTTTTTTTTATGGGGGTAACGCTTTTTATGCTATTCACATGACGAGCCAATAGGTTTCAAGCGTTTATTCATCTTTGACTTTATGTATTAGCAAGCTTGAAATGTGCATCTGTAGGTCTACATTTGATTTCGATGAGGTGACTGCTTTTTTCTTACAGAGTTGAAACTGATCATTCTCTCATGGCATCTTTACTGTTCTATTCTACAGAGAAATGGAAGGCACCTCGCCTCAAAGTATTGTGTTTTTTACATCATACTCGCTTCAATATAAAAGCTTCTCACATGAATGAATCCTGCTCTTCGATAAAAAAAACCTGGTTCCCTTTAAATCACACAGCATACACAGTCTTGAGACCCAGCCCTTCAAATCGTTAAGCGCTTACTGTCTTGTAGCCCTTCAATAGATCAAGTCAACTTCGACTTCATCGGTGATAATGGCTGGCCTACATCTCCTGCCGCTCTATTTGGACTCGAAAAGTCATATATTCTTTTAACCATGTTTCGCTGATCTGAAACTTGACCTGTATAAATGATATTGTAGTCAATCATTACAATATTGTAGCCATTCATTACCATCTACGAGGGGCCGAATAGAAAACAAATCCGAGAGTCACAATTTAGTGTGACAGCAATTTGATAAGCGCACTACAGCATGAACTCTTTCTATCATTCCGTGACTGAAGCCGTCTCCTCTTCTTTGAGCCAAAACTTACCGCTTGCCATTCTTATCAAGCTCGAAGATGACACATGGGCTGATGAGGTATTTCTAGGAACCTCTTTTGAAAGAAAAGCTGTTCTGCTAAGGCTGAAGCCAGGTTCAGAGGATTATAAAAACTATATCGACATATTTCACAACCCCTTAGTCCCCTGTCTACATGTGGTAGCTAAGGGTACCACGCTCGATCTCATATCTGGAGACCTGCCTACCGACGACTTTCTAGCACGATTGAAAAAAAGCATAGGCCTCGAGGAAGATGCTAACAACCTAGATGTACCCAAGAAAAAAGTACTTTGCGAGAACGAAAGCAAGATCTGCAACCAACAGCTAGCGGTGCAGCGGAAGCTAGACTCAGAGGAACGGGAAAGAGTGCGACAGCTAATTGAAAGTGACAAACTAGAGAGGAAAAAGCTACAAGGAGGGTTGAACTCGTCTACTCACGGAATTAGTCGGCCTTTATCGGACGATTCGAATAAAATAAGCCGACCTTTACCGGTGTCTGCTACCCGGGGACCTTATATGTTGCAAGTGAAGCTTTTCAGCGGCCAGACCGTGAAAGTCACACTCGAAGCATGGAAGACACTCAACGACGTGAGAACTCACCTAGATTCACTCGACGAATGTCAGGTTACCGCATACTATTTTTTCAACCCCGTAGATAGGAAAACTTTCAGTGATGTTGAAGAGTTCTCATCGCTAGCAAAATTGCAACTCAATCGAGCATCTCTAATCCTACGGCCACTCGATCAAAGACGAGTCAGTACGCAAAACCCAGATGATTATGGCAGTTTCAAGTGGTTTAAAATGGGAGTGACAAAGTTGGGTGGGTACATTGGCGGAATGTTTACTAGACACGAAATTGAGCAAGACGATGAATCTAAGTACTCTACTCCGATCAATTCGAGATCAGCTACACCATTCAACCCTCAGCTGACTTTGAACTCTTCCACATCTACTTTTAGCTTGCATCATCCCAGACATCCCAAAAAAGATGACGACCGCCGTCAAGTTTATAATGGCAACCATCTCAGTTTGGAGGATGAGGACAAGACGAGACACGATGATTAGCTCGTTTCAGCACTTTGCGTTTTTTCCTTTTCAAGAATTTGATGCCCGCTTTCAGCATCGGGTGCCGTTGGAGGGACATCGGGGAGTTGATCTGGCGTCAGCTCTTGTGTAGAGTTCCCGCCCAGTTTCGGAGCAGCGTGCTTTTGTGTGCTTCTTGACTCTTCCATCTTCTCCATCTCCTCCAACTCTGCTTCTACGTCATCGTCTACTCCGCTGCCCATCACTTCACCAATTTCGTCAACCTTGGCGCTCTCCTCCCGGATCTTATCTAGAACCTCATCCACTCTATCTGCTCCACCAATCTCCTCGTTTAGCTTTTTCAATACCATACTATTCGCTTCAAGAAGACTCAGAGCGTCGGAATTGGCCTGCGCACTTTGGATTCGATAATAAAGCTCTGTCAGTTTGTCTGTCGATCCTGCCTGCTGACTCAATGCTTTTTCCAGGAGCTTCTTCTTCTTGAGGAGTGCTCGTGCCGAACTCACATTATGTTCCTGCAAGAGCTGCTGAGCTTTTTCTCGGAGCAAGATAACCTCTTTGCCCATGTTGCCGCTGCTCTCATCCTGCCGGTAAATTCCATACTGCAGACCAGCTACAGCGGTATCGGATTCTGTAATTTCTCGGCCATCTAGCCGCACAGTTTCGTTATCCACGGATGCTCCCAAGTTAGCCAGACATACCTCGAGATTTTCCATTTTACTGAACTCGGGCTCTTCTTTCAAAAGGTGAAAAAGATGCTCCTTTGTGTAGATATTATCCAAGTTTTTCAGCTTTTGTGAAGCTTTAACAACATTTTGCACCACAACAAACTCCACATTCTTAACACCACTTTTATCAGTCGCTTTGAACTCGAAAACACCCAGCATACTAAACGAGCGGGTCAAAAGGTCCATCATCACCGACTCACTCTTTCCAAATTTTTCTCTGGGTTGAATAGTCCCCTCTTTCACCATTTGCTCTAAAACGAGTCCTAGGCTCTTGGGACGCCCAAACAACGGATCTTCCAGATCGGATTCGAGTTTCTTTCCATGGAAACAGATAATACTGCTGTTCCTTTCGAAATATCCCGCCAGGATGGCTTTCCATTCTGACATATTTGCATCAAATCCATCTGCATTGTGGGTCTTGAGGTGAGCAAAGTCTGAATAAAGGGATCTCAGCCGCGACCTGGAGAACTCTTTCTGAATGATACCTGACATCTGCAAGTTGTGCTAAATCAAGGTTCTCGGGACTCGAAGACATAGATCAAGACGGAAATGTCATTCACAGATCATTTGAAGGCTGTGATCGACAGCACTGATCAGTTGGATGTCAATTTGGTATCCCAACAGGAGCTGATGCTGACGAGATCCAATTACCAATCTTATCAGTCTGCAATACCTCTGATTTTTACGCTGCTGCAGCAAAATTCTCTTTTATATGGCCAGGCGGATCCCCTGATCAAGCTGCTCGACTCCATGTTGGAGTACGCAACACCTGAAGATCTGGTCTCAATGATTGGGCTTGATAAATTCATCTCCGCGCTTGGATCAGGTTATCCTCCCCTTCAAATATTAGCCACGAAGCTGCTTCCCAAGCTAGAACCGGTGGATATCATCGCCAACACCGAAATCTTGCTTCAATTGGTACTGATTTTGAGAGATCCCGATTCACCGCTGAAACTTGTGTCCTCAGTGGAATCATGTCTGAAGACGCTTCTTCTCACGGGCGAATTAATTCGTAGAAGAATGACATCCAAAGAGTTCATAAAGGTGTATAAAGAAATGGCAGATGATAGCGCTGTCAAGAGCAGGCTATACGATCTGCTTCCCGACATTCTTCTCCATGTTCATCCAAACCACATTCCGGATAATCTTTACTGTCTCGATATGGAAGCAGAGACCTCTTCATCTGACGTGCTAAATGCTCTTCTGGCCATACAGTTGACCTCATCTCTGCTTCCCGTAGCTAATGAGCGCGGCTGGCTGTCTAAGCTCGTTCCACAGGCCGAATTCATCGCGAGTGCCCTCCTTGGGTCTCCGGACGATTTTTTGGGAAATGAAATGATCCGTTCCATTTGTTCACTTTCTCGGTTTTTTGAGCCGTCAGATGTTTTTGGTGTCATTGATGAAAAGTTCAAACTCTTGGATCATTTTGCCCAATCAAGTTCCCCCTCCGCGCTGCTTCTGTTCTCAAACATCCATCCACAAAGGGTTTCTCAGATGGATTCTTTTCTCGAGTCACTAGTCCTCAGATCAAAGACTATTGCGGTGTTTCAGAATTTTTTTTCAGATCCCGTAACATTTGAAAAACTGCACCTGAGTACTGAGTCCATCAAAAGTTTGGAATTCTCGCACATGCTTGAAATCGTAGAAACAGCCACCAAGTTCACCCACACTACCCGTGCACTTCTCCGAGAATGGCCGGTTATTTTAAATGCCGTTATAGATAACAAGGAAGTGTACAATTACACCCTGTGGGACACGAAAAAGCGCATTTTGGAAAATCTCATCTGGAAGGACGCCGAGCTGCTGGGGGTTTGGCAATCCAAACTATTTTCCGCCTACAAAGAAATGGTCAATGGCAAGCCATTGGACACGAGGGTAGATGTGGCTATCAAGTATTGAAGGGGCGCACCGCATGAAGCGCTTCGGGTGAGGTGGCGGTGGCACTAGTATACTGCATCTTCTTGTACCGTTACTGATACCGAGAAACTGATTTAAAGACCAGTCCATCCTGAAGATGAGCTCGTTAATGAGCTCGTCGGAGAAATTGACTTTTGTGACATTGGTCTCGTATATGTCACCTCGCGAGGTGCATTCGCTAGTGAAGTCTTGAACCTATAGTAAACCTTTCGTTTCAGAGACGATAGGTAGTGGTCGGTCTCCAGTCTTGAGCTAGGATTAATATATCACCTGCAGTCAATGAATGAGCCACCGTTTTAATTACTGCTATCGGGGGTACTGATTGTTGTGAGCAGGATGACAGCTCGACATTATCTCAAGCGCTTTAAAATTTCGCCAGCGGGATGTGTAAAAGCAGTGCACTGAGATAAGCTTGAAATACTGAATCCAAAAGGATCTGCTCTTCAGTTTGATTATTTAGATGCTGGCAAAATTTGACCGAGCGACATGTTAAATCGCCATCCTAATCTGGAAAGGGCTTGGACTCAATATTTAAGGAAATGGTGGTTTCAACTGATAACGAGACGAGTCATTATCGAAGTTAAACTCGCATCGTTACTCTATGGGTTTGTTAATGCCTAAAATGAAGGTGAACCTCGACAGGGAGAACAAAGACCATGTTTCTATGTGCTTACAAGGTTACAGTTTTAATATGGTAGACATTGATGTCTGGGTGCGACGAAGGGTATGGTTTGGGAACACCAGTACCATTCTTTAGCTAGACGAAGAGATTGCTTCGACATACTCTGAAGCTCTCAAATGTCCTATACCGTGGATCACTTTCTGTTGAGCAGGTGCTGTGAAAAATTAAAACTGGATGAACAGTCGCGCGAAATGCAATTGAAAAGCTGGTTGATTAATTGACGGTAAAAGACTCGCAATAAATCTAGAGGCAAACCTGATTAAGAACCACATGAGGTCCACGGTGAAGAAAACAGTCGATGTCAAGGCGCTTCGGCACCCGCTTTATGTCTTGTAGTCATTCAATAGGCTTGTCACATAACACTTTTCGAATGAAAGATTCATGCTTTTACGTATAACAATCAGATGTGACGTCAAATTACCTGATCGCGAAGGTGGAAAATCGTGTTACTGAAGTACGGCTGATAGTAGCGAGACTTACACACGAAGATATTGAAGAGGCTCAGTTGAATGAGACATCAGTGCATGCTGATGCGGAATAGGGATCGCTTAAATAGAGCAAGCTCCTCTTTGGGCTTTACCCACGTCTGCTTTTCGCTATCTGGACAGCGCAACGTACAACACTTTACTGGGTGTGAGGCTGGGTATAAACATACGAAACAGAGAAAGTCGACTTTCGAGATCAGAGAAACTTTCTTTACCAAGAAGGCCTTGGATTCAGCGGAGATGTTCCTTAAAGAGCGAGTACGCATGACGAGAAGAGTTGTTTGCATATACAACAAGTAGCGAGTCAGACATCTAATTCTCGGATTGGAGAGGAAAAGGCAAGCGTAGGGATAGCTCTATCCCCCCTTCCGCGCCTGCTTCGGACTCGTCTCATACGTTTTCAAGTTATTTTGCGTTTGAGGTTGATGGCTCCATGTGTGATGGAGACAGTACAGCTTTTCAAGCTCGACTAAATACTCATTGAGACAGTATTACAATGTGGGAGGGGAATATCCCACAGGGTGTTGATCAAAGAAGTAATTTATTCAGAAGTGCGTTGAAAATTTCATTGGTGACTGGAGATCGGAACTCAATCACTTGAGCGAAAAAGAAGCGGTTTTTCAAACAAAGTAGTGAGTGATCGGGTAAAGATAACTACATCAAATTATGTAACATTCTTTTGGAAGTTCATTCTCTGTCATTCCGCTTAGAAAAGAATCAAGAAGAAAAGAATCAAGAATTCACGAGATCAAAATCGTGTGGGAACATTATACCCATATAAATATGGTCGTGTACTAACCAAACAGCGTCACCTTGCATGAACGTTTATAGCTCCTTGCTCTTACGCTTCGTCGCAATGACTCAATCAGTCAAATGGGCTGAGAAGTTTTAGGTAAAGATGTCTCCAGCGCTCGCGGTACTTGAGGAAAATAATTCATCAAAGTGATAATCCATGTCATCACTATATCGCTAAAAGAAAATAAATATGCACATTTCATCATCACTTACACTCAGTTTTTTGCCCTCTTTTTTCTGCCAAACAATCCTTTAGCCAAGCTACCTGTTTCACTCACCTTTTCTCTCACAGCCAGTTTATGAACAAGCTTCTTGTGCAAAAGGGATCCACCACCAAAGTTGATGGAATGCTTTCTCGCCAAGTCCGAAAGCTGGTGTGACGGAGCGTGATACGCCCCCGTATTGACGTTTTCATAAGCCTTTCTCGCATGAGGTCCTAAAACTTCTTGCTCCACATTGTAATTATCCACTTTGGTGAGCTGGCCGCTAAGCCACTCCATGAGTCCCGTCTGGTAGGTGAACTCTTGGTTTCTGGCATCCCGAAGTTTGATCATTTTATCATCCGGGTTCTGCAGAGCCAATATTCTTGTTAGATCATACGTGGGCCGCATCTCACTGCTTTCTGGAATCGCAGACTTTGACGAGTGCAAATTTTGCAGCGCATGAGTGGAAATGGCTGAAGAATCGAAACTCTCATCTTTTAAAGCATCTTCTTCTTCTGAGGACTCATTTATAATGTTAGATGTGTTTGAATGATGAGACTGCTCCTGAAACACCCCATCCTGCGTGGGCCTCTCTAATACACCACTCGAGAACCCGGAATGAATTGTAGAGTGATCAGAATGTTGCAAGTCCTCAACAGACGTGCTTGAGACGTTGTCAATAGTTTCGTTGTCCGACTGTTGAGTTTTGAAAACCGTCGATTCCCTATCGCTTAGGTTATTGATAAACTCATCCCTGTGCGTCTCGGTCTCAGGTCTCCAATGACCCAAATTAATAGATCCGGCAGCAAAGGAGGGGGTGGAAATCTCAGACGCGGTTCTCTCGAGATTTTGAGACGCATCAGCGACAAACTTCTCTGATGATATGGACCAGTTGCCTGTTGATAGAGACCCCGACGAGGAGGAGAAGGTATCGAAATTCAACCCTGCAACGTTTGTATTTTCTTCCTCGCCCTCTGAGTCTGCATATACTTCATCAACATCGATTGCATCGTTTTCTGACAGTAATCTAGGACTTGCTTGTTCCTCGAACCCTTGATCCCCCTCTTTGAATTCAGGTTCAAGATCATTGGAGGCTGTGCTCTCAATCCTATCTGAGGATGCACTACTGGAGGATTCCTCATTCTCATCTACATATTTCCCAAAGTTCTGAAGCCCATGATGTTGGTCAGAACCTTGTGGAGCCACAGCGCTGCTGTCCGATTGTAATAGCTCATCAGCCAAATCGTGCTCTTCTGAGCTCACCTCTGCGGATTGATCGGATGCCTGGACAGCTGCGGACTCGTCCTTAGTCAAGTCGATGTGGTCCAAATAATCCTGACGAGAAGAAGTGGTTCCCTCTTTTTCAGAATTCTGCATGTGAGACACATAGTTATCTTCAGGCGTGGCAGTTTCGACTTTCAAATCCGCCGAGGAACCACTTGAATCCGTATTGTGATTTTCGTACTGATCTCTACTATCATCCACAACCGGCTCCTCAAATGCTTTTGAAGCTTGATCTGAACTATCGACTGGGATATTTGACTCAGCATGATACGCGAGAGCACCCAATTGAGGAAGAGCAGGCGCGGGTGAGCTTATCGGCTTCCATAACCCTTTCACCGTTCCCTTTCGATTGATCTTTTCGTCCGAAGCCACATCGGGATCAGACTCCAGCTGTGAGTCAGAGTCAGAGTCGCTAATATTCGAGTTGCGCAGCTGCTCTTCCAAAGAAGCAACTTGTAGCCGCTCATTATGTATGGCCTGTGAAACTTGAGGTATAAGGGGCACCTCTGGAAGATCAGGTAATTGATCGACTTCTTCACTCTCGCTGGACTCTCCCCAGTCATCACCATAGCTCGGTACCTTGGCATCTACCCATCGTTTAGATTTGTTCCTTGTAACATCTGACATGGCGGTCGCGCGATAATGATTTTTATTTGCACTCAGTATTTATAATGACTACGTGAGATATATATGACTTGTAAAAAGATAGATGGCCTTGAATAGTTGCGTCCACATGTCCTCCTCTCAAAGCAAACATTCTCTATGTGTTGCTGCTAATTGTAAAGAGAATCTGAGCATTACTTCAGAGGTCAGTGGTTGAGAAGTTCCTAATGTTGCTCCGGTAGGAAATGAACGCTGGCGTTTTTTCGTCTTCTCGAAAGCGCCCTTGACAACTGTGCCACAAGTGAGTGAAATACAAAAGTAATTTTCCGCATATCGCGCCGGGTTCGATCCCCCTCAAGTATGTTAAAAAAAAAACATTTTCGTTCATCTCTCTTCACTTTCGTCTCTTTGACTTTTATCAAACATTTATCATTGGCTGCATACAACAAAGTGATTATATATAGCTGACTGTTCCTTTACTATTAGGCAGACAGAACATATGAAATGCGCAACAAGGAGGATGCAAGATGAATAGGAATAAGATGATTTACTGCGCGTAAAGGCTGTCCTACATGAAGAAAAAATGATAATAAACTCAAGATGGGAGTAAAACAGAATTACTTAAATCATCAACGCTATATCATAACTTTTGTTTGTCCTTTGAGGGCGGTATTAAAGCGGAAAGGAAAAGCAACCATGATCATCTTTCTCAGAGATAGAGTCTGAGCTTACTTATGCCTCCATACGTAAGTACAATGTTACTGCTACGGTTCTGGGTGAATTTTCACCCCATAATTAGTGATGTACTGCCGTATCGGTCACCACTTCTAAAGTGCTGTTTATCTGATGAGCAGCATCAATGATTAGGCCTGATCCTGGTAAGACGATAATAGAAAGTTAAATATCGGACTTCTCCGCATACTGCAATTTGGAGTCGAAATCAGTCTGGTCGAGAGAAACTGGATGACGAACACATTACATCCGCACATTATTGTCAGCAGTATCTAGACCTTTATTTCCACCATGTCACACAATAGAACTCCCTCTACGATAAAGCGAAGTAACCTCAGCACCATTGAGTCTAGTGTCACTCGTCTTTTGGTTGCCACAAAGCATTTGCTAGAGAGCTTGACTCAATGGGCTAAAGGCATCGCTTCGGAAGCAAATGTATCGGATGCTTATGTGCAATTAGGGAATGAGTTTAAAGTCACATGTAGAGCATTCAATAATGTTAGTGTTGATGTGAACGACCTAGGCGATGTACCACATTCTCTTCGCGTCGTTCTGGAGCAGGCGCTTTCCGAGCAGCCGTCGCAACAAAGTCTAGACCGATTTCTCCCCAAGATACGAGAGATTATAGTCACACTGCTTCAAAACCTGAAGACAAAGCAAGCGCTGGTCAAGGAGTCTCAAAGTAACAGGAATCAGCGATCTGTTTCTAGCCCAGCTGACTATTCAGGCAGTTCAAAGGAGTCTCCCAAAGATGCGCTGTCGAGATTGCAAAAAGGCGATTCGCTAACTAGAAGAGCCTCCAAACGATTTTCTGCTTATCAGTACTCAAAAATTGCTAATATTAGTGAGAAGAACGCTCCTCGCACTCCACCCAGCTTGGACTATCTGCCGCCAAAGGATTTTGTCTCTCAACCCATTTCTCAGCCGGCTAATCTTGTCTCAGTATTTTTGAGCTTATTCGATAAAGTGAAGAAGACAGAAGTGGCGACCCCAATTTCTATTGCTAGCATAAGGCTGCTTTTCGTGGAAAAGTTTGCCTACTCCCCAGGCCCTTCGTCCTTTCCTGAAGTTTATGTCAAACTACCCGGAGAGCCAGTTTCTTACGAGCTAGAGGAGACTCACTTGCCCCATATTGTCAGGAATACTCAATTCTCTCTCAAATTAGACTCAAAGAAGGATCAATTCGAGGAATTCCAGCAAAATCTCGTCAACTTGGCAGAGCAGCTGACAGCAACGCGAGAAACTCTTTTGAGTGAAATTCAGCAGACTAGGGGCTCACCCGCGGCAAGGAACGAGTCTCTCGTTTCTAATGTCGATGTTGACACCAAAGAGCTGGCTGCCCTGAGGCTCCAGCTTGAGGCGCTTCAAAGGTCGAGCGCCACCGACGAAAAGAAGCTGACAAGCACGATAAGCGATCTGAGCTTGCAAATTGAGGATCTAAAAAAGAACACATCTGGCAACAACTCTCAAAGGGTATACATGAGAAGTTGCCATGAGAAGCTATCCACGGAATGCGAGGCTCTTCTTACAAAAGCGGATGACTTACAGGACGTTATCGAGGCCTTGCGTAAGGATGTTGCTCAAAGAAGATCAAGGCCTTCAAAGAGACAAATCGCAAATGTAGCAAAGGAAATCCACGATACCAGAACTGAACTGGATGGAATAGAGAATTATATCAAAGAGGAGAAAGCTAAGTGGAAGAAAATATGGGAGATGGAACTGAACAATGTTTGCGAGGAACAGCAGTTTTTCACTCTTCAAGAAGAGCTCATCCAAGATCTGGACCAAGATCTGGATAGAGCTCTCGAAACATTTTCGCTGGTTGAAGAGTGCTCAGATCAATTTTCAAAGAATCCCTCGATGAAAAATACTCCAAACCTCCCGTTTCTGGAGCCCGGTGAGAGTGTAGAAGATCTAAGAACTGCGGTTCTGACTCAGGTCTCAGCTTTGAACCCCAATCATGAATCTCGACTAGAGGCTATTGAAAGGGCCGAAAAACTGAGGCTCAAGGAAAGAACGATGCTTACCAGTGATGAATTTGAGGAGGAGCTGAGCGACTTTGTCGAGACAAAAAGGTTTAACAGCAGTGGCGGCATCGAAGAAGT
>JAKTTA010003226.1:0-11677 GCA_030580415.1 Citeromyces nyonsensis
CTTCGTTCGGACTTAAGCATCTTACACTACTCACAAGTATTTCTACAAAAGAGGTCGTGTGTTAACCAACACAGCGTCACCTCGAGACAAATTTTCACTTAAAGGCTCCTCGCTACGCTTCGTCGCCACTACGCTTCGTCGCAGGCAGTTTTCCAAAAATCAATACATTAACTCTCCACGTTACGCTTCGTCACTATCCCTCCGCTGAGTCTCCTGCATCAACTCATAAAGCTACTGTTAGTAAAGAAAAAAACTCCTACAAACTCACCTGTCCCACTTGTTCAGGGCTCATCTTGTCCAAATCGGTCTTACTCAACTTGAACTCCCTCCACTTGTCTCCTGTCATTGCCAGAAGATAATCCTGCCAGCTCTGAAGGAACCCAACGATATGCAACGGATTATCTATATTTTTATGCGCCTTAAACTCCGCCCTCACATAACTATCCCCCAGAGAACGCTGGAACTGGGGCAACCCACGGTGCGCCCTCAGGATCTCCCTGAAAAGCGAGAGCGGGGGCATCAAAGGAGTTGCATTGCGAGAAATTCTCTTACCTAGCTGAATCCCAGAACTCTTCATGGTGTGGGGATGCATTCTTGATGCAATATGTGTGGATGTGGGTTTGGTGAAAAAAATAAAAAAAAAAAAAAAAAAGAATTCGAGGTATAGCCATTGCATTTTTCATATACATAGTGCATCATGTCATTTAATGAGGTTGAAGAGAGAACACAGGTTGGGTCTGCAGCAGAGGGACCGACAACTCCGGTAGCATCCCCGGGATCGGGTAGGTCTCAGTCGGAGCCTCTCAAACCGGTTTTAGCACCGGCTCCAGTGCCAGTTTCGTCGGTTTGGGGCGCCACCAAATCATCTCCTCCAGCAACGGTTGAGAGCTGGCCGACTCCGGACATAGTGACGGCCAAACCGAAAAGTACTCCAACGGTGGTGACAGGTAAGGAAAAATGGGTTCCTATCAAGGCCAATGTTATGTTTAACAATGGCAAAAGCGGGAAACCGCAAAAGAGGCAAAGTTTCCGGAATAAAAAGCCTCAAAAACCGAAGAAAAAAAGTGAAACGCAAAACGATGACACGACCAAACAGGGAGAATCCCCTAAATACAATAAGGCACCTTTTGTCCCTGTATATCAACCGCCTAACCCTTTAATTGCACTTGCCAAGCAGATCGACTACTATTTCTCGCCGCAGAATTTGGTCAAGGATATATACCTAAGAAAGCAGATGAACTCGCAGGGATTCGTGCCCCTCATCAAAGTTGCCAATTTTTTCAGGGTCCAGGCCCTCAGTGGAGGCGACGTGCAAGCTGTGGTGGAGAGTTTAAAGATCTGCATCAATGTGGAGTGTGTTGGTGAAGAGGATGTCAAGCTCAGGCCAAGAGAGAATGCTGAAAACTGGGTTCTCCCATCAGACCAAAGGGATGAAGCCGGCAAGGATTGAGAGGAGAAGGAGAAGGAGAAAGAGAGAGAAGAGAAAGAGAGAGAGGAGAAAGAGAAAGAGGAGAAAGAGAAATAAGGAGAAAAAGAAAGAGGAGAAAAAGAAATCCGCCGAAAAAGCTATCCCATTATAAATGACTTGACATCATGCCACGCTTCGTTATCGTATATATAAACCATTGAATGGCGTAAGCTTGACTGCAACCATTTCGAGTCTCTTTTGTAGATGTACATAACGAGCCCCCAAGTCACAGTTGAGTAGACGGCCCAAGAAGTATTCTCAATCTTGTGGTGAGAAGTATTTATCCTTTTGGAGAGAAAATGGGCCAGCATTTTCCCCACAGCCAGTAAAACCCGGGAAGAACAGTAAAGAGTGATCTGGTGTGTAACAGGTCCAGTAAACACTCCATTTTCCTGTCCGTAAACTATATACCCTCCCACAGCACCCGCTACAAGATGTATTAGATTTGATTTTTGGAGATAAAGGGCCAATTTATGATTGGCCGTACTATTCAGTTGAACAATTAACTTGTATATAAGAGCAAAGTAAACGAGAATAGAAGCGTGCTGTTTGGCAGCCCGGAATGCCCCACGAAGTTTATGAGTGAGAGGAACATCTCTGCGAAACATTAAAGCCACAACAAGAGCATGTGCAAATCGAAGTCGTCCACCGTAAACAGCCCCATTCCGTGCACTTTTCAGAATGGTGAGCACTTTTCGGTTAGACGGATCGGTGATGAGTTCATTGATGATGTCCATCGTGATGTGGATTACACGGGTGTGGTGTAAATTTAGGTATTGTGAGGTTTTTCTTGCGAGGGAAGGGTCAGCAGAGGAGCCGAACAGTGAAAAGAAGAAAAAAAAAAGAATTGGAGTTTTGTTCTGGTTTGTCGTTGTCCCCAATGATAAGTTTCAATTTTCTTCCACGTTGGTTTAGACTGAAATGGAGATTTCTCGTTTCACACGACTCTTCATATGGTGTAAGGTTTCGCTTTCTACGTCAAGGTGTAAGGTTTCGGTTCTCTTGAAATGTCAATAAATGGGTCTTCACAATTCGAAAAGACTCTTCTTAGTGTTTTTTGTATCGAAAAATCTTTGCTTTCCTCTTTCACGTGTCTGGGTGTCTTCCAGCACATTTCGTGTATTCTAAAGGGTTTATTGGTCGTTTCCGTCAAAATTGCACCACGGAGCATATAAACAACTTTGCTGTAACGGTCAAAGTATTGAGGTTTTTTGTGTCTTTAGCTAAAGCTATCTTTTCTTCAATCTTCCTCTTGTGGAAAAATATTTAGA
The DNA here is from genome assembly GCA_030580415.1 of Citeromyces nyonsensis. NCBI lineage: Eukaryota > Fungi > Ascomycota > Pichiomycetes > Pichiales > Pichiaceae > Citeromyces > Citeromyces nyonsensis. The sequence goes on from JAKTTA010003226.1 coordinate 2,740, forward strand.
GAAATAGTAGCTGCAAGTAGTCACAAAAGATTAGAAGAATGCGCAACGCGAGGGTCGCCATCTCCTCTACTTCACCTATCGCGCTGTCCTCCAAAAAGCTAATATTTCGACAGCTTTCTGCTTCTGTGCTTTCCATGAAGTCTTGGGATTATGTTTTTGCAAGCTCAATTCTTCTTTGTTTGGGGGTTTCGGGATTCACCTCATCAAATGTCTCACAAAGATGATTAAACGTATGTTATTTGGAGTTGTGTTCTTCAGCTCAAAATTCCACAGGAAGAGACCGGTAGATGTTGAATGAGTTTCGATTCTGGTAATCATGTGACAGTATTGGGTGCACTGAGTAAGTGTATCACATATTACTAACTAGATTCACGTATGTCATAAAGCCTGTCTGTGGTCCAGTATATCGCTTACTGGATAAGAAGCAATAAGAGGTATAAAAACGCCTGTTTCTTTGTAGAGACTACGTTGAGTGCTCTATGGAGAGAGTTAGAACTGAGCAACTGTCTACTCTCTTAGCATAAGAGGAGCTGCTCCACTATCTATGGATAGTTGACTACATTTCACTACTGGTGTTATGTATGGGGTTTCGTAATAGTATCTTTATACTTCCCAATCCTGCGACTGCTTAGACGCAGCCCAAACCTTTTAGAGTAAGTTTAGTCGAAGGCATCCGATATTAGATTCAGGTAGCTTACAAGCTATTGCATAATTGCGCATACATACACAGTGAGGCTTCATGGTCGCAATTCAGTCAACAACTTTTTAAATGCTCAGCCCACCTTTGTGTTGATACAAAGATCTCAATTAATTCGAGGCCAGCATGCTTGGAAGTGATTGCCGTAATAAGTTGGAGACTGGAGTCTTGCTATTATCTTGCAGCTTTTGTGACTTGATTTCACTTACTCTTGGAAGTACCTAAGCCACCAGCTTCTCTCCTCTTTCAACTTGACTCTGTGTTAAATGCACCTCTGTCAAACAAGAAATTCCTCACTCTGGAAGACTTTGTAATCATCTTTAAAAAGAGCGCAGTTTACTCTTTTCAGTTTCTCTGCTGGTCACAAAATTGCATTCAGTAATGAGTCTGCGAATATGGAAATGATTTTACTTCCATTTCATTTTTTTAAGATGCCCCTGACAGCTGAGGCGGAAGTTTAGCCTCGGCACCAACATGTATTTTAGGCGACAACAAACTCATTCGAGGATCACTGACTCAAGGAGCGGCCAAGCTGTGCCAGAAAACTCGGCTATTCCACAAGAATAGCTGAATGTTCTGGATCTGGTAAAGGTGACCTCTTCAAGTGGTGAGATTCTCAGTGTTTTTATAGTGCCTTGAGCCCGACATATGTGTGAAAAGCCCATTTTGATGAGTCCTATTGTCTAGACCTTTATGCCGTAGGAGATGACATCGTCGGGGCAATCGGTGACTAGAAAAGTGTTAAAGACGGTTGCAGTACATATTCAAGCGGACAAAGAAAGTAAATTTGACCTGTTAAAGTTGTCTTTTTATCTTATGCCATCGTAGGCTCGAATGACGAATGTGTTCGTAGTATTTCAAGATGTGCTAGCTCGATTTGGGGGCTCACGGTTAAGTGATCGATCATATCCAAAAGCAGTCGCCCATACCTTGACGCTAATAGCCTTTTTCAAACTTCAAGTGTTCTCTCCTTAGGAGGGAGCAGGTACCAAATACAGCTGCTTCTTTAGTGACACTGAGGTAGATGGACCTATAGTTGTGGAGCGTTTCACTGCTTCTCCCAGATTCAAAGATGAGGCAAGCTAAATAGAGCCGACACTATACGCGTCAATAGATAAAGCTTGCAGTGGCGATTATCTCATCGGCTTTTCTAGAATAAAAGTCAATTATAGCCATCAAAAAATTCAGGTACATCCCCACACCCCCATGTTAAATAGACTCACAGCTACACAGCTCCATCACATCCCATCATGTTAAAATAAGACCCCTCTGAAGCTTGAAGCTCCCTCAAACATCTCCTCTCCTTCAATTGTTACAGAACAAGAGAAATTAAGAAAAAAAAAAAAAAAAACTAGACAATCGAAAAATCTCCACCATTTACACCGGCCCAGCGTAACTCTCATCATGCCTGATCCCCTTAATTCCAAAACCACATCAAGAGATATCATAGGATGGTGTTTCTTCTCATTTGCCGCCGAACCATTCATCGTCAGTGCCATTGGAACGTATATTCCTCTGCTGCTCCAGCAAATGGCTAGAAATAACGGTGTCAAAGTTATTGATAGAGCCACACCGTGTGATTCTGGTGATGAGTGTCTCTTACCGCTTTTCAATCGTCGGATCTACATTGATACCGCCTCTTTTGCACTGTACACTTTCTCCCTTTCTGTGGTTTTCCAGGTCTTTACCGTTGTGTCTATATCTGGCCTGGCAGACCGCGGGAACTTTCGTAAAAAGCTGCTTGTTTGGTTTGGAGTGGCTGGCGGCTTGCTCACCTGTTGTTTCTATCTTGCAGAAAATTTCTATATAGCTTCTTTGTTGGTGGTGGTTACAAATACCTGTTTTGGTTGTGTAAATGTTTGCGGCAACTCTTTTCTCCCTCTATTGGCGGAAAACCATCCTACGCCCGGCCCTTACATCTCTTCAAAGATAAGCGGATACGGCGCGGCTTTGGGATATGGTTCTGCTTTTTTCGTGCAGATTCTCACCATTTTACAGATTCTTTCACTGAAAGCTCGTCCGCTTCCCCTAGATACCGTCTACCCTTTGCAATGTGCACTTTTGTTAGTGGGGATCTGGTGGACCGTGTTCCAGGCTCCTGTTGCCAAACTGCTAGTCAGTCCGGAACCCGACAAATACAGCCACTCTTTGAAAGAGTACATCCATCTTGGCTGGGCCGAGTTGGGAGAAGCCGCAAAGCAAGCTTTCAAACTTAAGGATATCTCCATCTTTCTAGTAGGTTGGTTTATAGTCTCTGACTCCCTTACGACGATAAACTCCACCGCCATTCTTTTTGCCTCCTCCTCCCTCAAAATGTCCACTTTACAGCTTTCCGGAATTGGGATGCTTACGGTGGTTTTCGCAGTAGCGTCATCCATCTTTGTCCCTACCGTGCTGCAGGAGAAGCTGCACATTTCCACTCACCAAATGCTTATCTACGTCATAGTGTGGGCCAGCGTGATTCCCTTTTACGGCGTTCTGGGACTTTTTTCCAATACCTTTGGTTTGAAATCCGCTAATGAAATGTACCTTCTTGCCGCATGGTACGGATGTGCTCTAGGTGGACTGGCTGTGACTTCTAGGTCTTTGTTCGGATCGCTGATTCCAAAGGGCCGCGAGTCGGTGTTTTTCTCTTTGTTTAGCATAACTGATAAGGGGTCCTCCGTATTGGGCCCGATCGTAGTGGGTCTCATCATTGACAGGTTCCACCAGATCCGCTACTGTTTCTGGTTTCTGCTGGTGTTGTTAGTGCTGGCTGTGCCTGTTTTTAAGTGTATAGACATTGAAAGGGGGATGCGCAGTAAATTGGGAGCAGAACTCTTGGAGGAGTTGTGATTGAGTGGAAGGTTGTTTGAGTTTTTGTTTTATCGACTTGAAAGGTTGTTTGAGTCTTTGTTTTGTCGACTTGAAAGGTTAAGGCAAGTTTTCAGTTCATGAATCAAGGTGCAAAATGACATCAAGTTTCCTTGTTCTTGATGTCCAATTCCTTTGTGGCTTGACTTTAATACACAACAGTGAACTTTTTGTTTCAGTTTACGAATCTCTATTCAACCGGTCACAGGAATATATTCGATATCGAGAGGTGAGAATTGTTCTGCAGAGTTTACAAAGATACTGTAAGGTACTGGACGAGCAAGGGAACGGCTTAGCTCCACTCCTTTGCTTTTTCGAGATAGGAGTAAGAAAATCTAGATTAAGCATGGTGGAACTATCTCGTAATTCCGTTTTGTCCCTTAACGATGGTGAGGCGGGAAGAGAAGAAGGCCATGACCATTCGGTCTAAGCATCCATATACATATTATAACTGTTACACTACCAGACTTAAGATCCCGTCTTACGATGCAGGACGATGTCAAAACTGTACGAGGAGTTCTGATTTACCGTTAAAATAAACAGTAAATCTAAAATTATGACATCCTCACACCTTTCAGACAATGGTGAGTAACACTACACCGTACATCGCTCTCAAAGCAAACACCAGGGCGTTGGCTATACGGTAGAGGGAAACATGTCGGGGTGCGCTGACATGGATGCTTTGATTAATGTAAGAGTGCAAAACAATCTTGATTGAGAATAGTATCAGATCTGCCTGAATTAGGCTGGTCCTGACTGTTGTTTGAATTCCTTACGATTAATAAGTAGTCTGATCGTTTTTCGACCCTCATACACAGTGGATCTCTGACTAGCTACTCAGATCATAAGCCAGATTCTAAGCTACAAAATCGAGTTATTGATGCAACACATATTGAAGTTTTATCACCAAGTACTTCAATGGGTCCACCACTCACTGTCTAATGGTCAGAGCAGCAGTTCGGCGTCCCTCGCAAAACAAGAAATATTAGGACAGGATTATGGGTACTCGAAGGTTCGACAATCATAAACCTATTTTGAAATTATGGCGTGGAGCCGATATCCTGCGAATCTGATTCAAGTCGCTAGACGCTTTCCAGCTCTTTTAATAATTGAACTGAAATTGTAGAGACCTGCCAGTCTTTCAATGTCCCGAACGGAATGAAGTGAGTTGTTTTCATGATCATTTCGGTACAAAAACGTCAATCAACTTAACTCACAGAGGACCGAGAAAAAGGGTTGAGTCATACGATGAGCAGATGAGGATGTGTTTTTTCTCTGAGTATTCCCTTTTGATGTGGTTCTTTACCAATCTATCCAGGTTTTGTGTTTTGTACAGTCTGCAAGCCATCATCAAGCGCTTTATCGGAGGCCTTATCTGCTAGAATCTGATTGTGGACGCCCGTTCAGTTAAATCACTTCATCCCCATTGTCTATCAAGCACCTTTGGAACAGTTCTATGTCTTCCTTTGATACAGGCTGTGGGAGAGTGGATCAGTATATGACTACTTACCTGGTATGCTCGCAGAAATCAAAAACCAATTCACACTGTTTCAGTGTAAGAACATATCGCCAGCGAATCATCAGATGAAGTGTGAGTCGAGGTAGGAATCATCCTAGAAGACAATATAAATCAACGCAATGGAAATCAATCACACAGTCTGGTGCTCCTCATACAATCAATGGACCAAATCGTCATAAATGTACATGCATGCAATACTTGGGTATCTACTACTCACTTTCAAAGCTACACCCCCCATATCTTGACAGTGTTATCGTCACCTGCCGATGCAAAAGTCAAGCCATTGCTTCCCTTGCCCGCCTTGTTCCAGTCTACACAGTTGACCAAACCCTGATGCCCTTCTAATGCGGTCAACAAGTTTCCGAATTTCTTATTCCAAATGTAAATCCGTCCGTCCTCGCTGCCACTCAAAACAAAGCTCTCATCCCAATTCCCAAAGCAGCTGCGTATGATGAACCGAGGCTGCTGCTGGCCGTAAAACTTGCATGTCAAAGTAAAGTTTTCCACGTTCCACAACTGAAGTTCTTCAGGCGAAACACTCACCAATACCTCCCGTGAGTCCCTGCTACAAGTTATGGATGTGAGTTTCTTGCCAACTTTGATAACCTTCAAGATTTTTTTGCTACGCAAACACCATACGTATATGTTGTGGTCGTGGTTTATGGTAAAGAGCTTCTGCCCGTTCGGAGATACACACAAGTCGTTGATTCGCTGATCAACGTTCCAGTTGTAAATCTCCTCGCCCTTGTTGTTAAACAGCACGAGCTTCTTATCAGGCGAGCCTGTAATGAAACCAGACGAGTCGGGAAGCCATTCGCAGGTCCAGACTCGCAGTGGGGTTTCGAAATTGAGCGTCTTTACTATCTCGCCGCTAGCAGCGTCCCACATGCGAATCTTCAAGTCCAAACCACATGTCAGAATTAAAGAGTCGTCCGGAGACCAAGATGCATATAAAACAGCCTTCTCAGATCCAACAAGTTGCTGGACTATCTGGAAATCATTCTCTACATCGTAAATAAGCACTTGGCAGTCTAATGAGGTGGAGCACAGATACCTGCCCGAGTTGCTAAACTTGACAAACCACACCTCGTTGGTGTGATGATTTAGTTCTCTCACCACTCTAGATGGGAACCACGAGCTATCGGATTTGAGGTCTTGATACAGCGAAATGGTGTTCACCTCCTGCGGAATATAAAACATGTTGTTCTGTCTTTGAAATGAAACGGCTTGGCTGACAAGATGCTCGAGTCTATGCGGTGGTAATATGTGGTCACAGGAAACAAAACAAGAAACATTTTCTAGAAGCTTTCTACGAGACTCAGCACACTCACCCATCCAGCCAGCTTTGCAAAGCATATCGTCCTGTTGCGATAAAAGTAAAGAAGATAAAAGCTTGAGCTCATCGTTAAAGGTCGTGTACCCGTCCGAACCTGCGGAGCAGGCACTCGCACTCCCGTCGTCGCCTTCAACATCCGCAAAGATGTCATTTCTCAAGATTTTGACAGCTTTCGTATAGTTTTTCTCAATCATCAAAGTCTCCATAAACCGTTCTCGCTTGATGAGATACTCTACATGGGCGAAATTAGGTTCCACTGGTTCTTTCATGGGTAAACCACGAACCATCATCTCAGCCTTGGAAAAGTTGCCCTCTAGCAGTATTTTTTCGAAAATTCTTAAACTGGCACTCGTCAGCTCTACTCCAGACTGAGCAGAGAGCGTTCTAGAAACATCTTTATAGCCCTTATCGTCGAGATACTGGATAATAAGACGAATCATCTGGTCTTCCCGGAACCCCGATGACGGCCGATGGATTTCACTAGAATTATTTTGATTTGAATGACCGTTGGGACTCGCAATTGGTCGCATGATAAGTGGTGGTGTTGTGATAAGCAATCGCTTATTGGAGAGAGTTTTTCCTGCGCCCTCGTATTTGGGAGAAGTTCTATTTATGCCCCCGGAGATTTTTCCATATCTGCGTGATGCCCTCAAACTAAATTACAGTCCATCCTACTAGAGAAAACAAAAGAAGTGGGTGGCAGTAATTGTTACACGGTGGTTTAGCTTGGAGTGGCACCTTTGAAGACCCCAGCGTAATTTAGAAACGAGTTTTTGCGGTATTATTGCAGTGATGCTCTAATGAGGAACACATCCTGGTTTATCTCCAGAGAGACCGTCTTTTGTATCAGGGAATCGAGCTGGCCAATCAAAAGGGGGCATGCGCTAATAAGACGGGTCGTCTAAAATCAAGCATCCTCAGGTTATCTCAGTCTGGAGACATACAATCTGGAAGTGAGATAAGCCTAAATGTACAGGAAAAAAGGAGGGATCTGGCTCCAACTAAAAGAATTACGCTGAGAAGCATCTACTGATTCTAAATTTTTATGAGTATCATCTTGCATGGCTCTCTAGGGTAGATATCCAAGGTGAACAGCTCTAGTTGATAGAATACTGTTGTTAACGAAAGTGGGCAAAATCGATCCGTAACTTTGGGATAAGGATTGGCTCTAAGGATCGGGTGCTATGGGCGTTTTACTATGTTGCGAACTGCCCAGAAGCACTCTTGGGCGGAACGCTTTGAGGTTTTGCAAAGTTGACGGTTTAGGTAGCTCCTACGTGGGCCGTCACGGAAGTCGCATAAGGATCAACTTAAAGCTGGTACGGACAAGAGGATCTGACTGTCTAATCAAAGCATAGCATTACGATGGTCAGAAAGTGATGTTGGCGCAATGTGATTTCTGCCCAGTGCTCTGAATGTCATAGAATGTCAACCAAGCGCAGGTAGACGGCGGGAGTAACTAAGCCTCTCTCAAGGTGACCAGATGCCTCTGCGCATGAAAGGATTACCTGTCTGGGAAAAATACGTGTATTGTACACAATATAGTCCCAAATGCCGGCCTGGAATACATAGGATGAGCTCCTATATATTCCAGTCTGTCATAACGTGTCAACAATAGACAAGGGATGATATTTTTTTTTTTTTTTCTCTAAAAGATCTTGTTGATGAGTTATTGCGACGAAGCGTAAGCTGAGAAGCTATAATTTATTCCGCAGTAAAAAGCATATGTAAGGATGCGTTCGGCACGCAACGCAGATTGTGTCACGCATCCAAACACCTTGGTGCCTTGAATAGTTTCAAGAACTCAATCTCACAACATTTCTCTTTGTTACTTCATTCTTTGTCATCATCCTATGATCTACACCATGTTATTCCATCAAGTAATCATTTATAGTTTCTCTAATGCTGCATGCTCCACTCGATAATGTACGTATGTGTGTAACCTCTACTTCGCGTAATGGTGAACTTTTTCCAGAACGCGAAATCATTCACCTCAACTGTCGACACTAAACTTGGTAACTACTTTACCCTGTTCCTTTTCATTTCTTGTATATATTTTTTTTTTCTCAAGGCATCTTATGCTCGTTCCACCTCCTTCAAGTACTGCTCCTACAGCTGACCCTTCTGCTTCAGCTGCTAGTGATTGGAGACGTCAACTCACTCCCAGAGAATGACAAGACGGCGTGAGACACGTAAATTGTCTACGTCTCTTAATCAGGTAACTGCTGCTTCTCACAATCCAGCCCTGCAAACCGATCACACCCTCCTCCCTCACGAAGACGTCTTTAGTCCCTCCATTGACTCATTTTTTTTATCATTGTCCCGATTATTCTCTTCTTTTTCGTCTTCCACCTCCAACTCTTCCTCCTCGCAAACCTCTTCTTCTCCTGATCAGTACTTCTCTGCTCATCAATTGTTAGTTCTGGAACTATTCCTTTTAAAGTCTTGGGAAGACACTTTGCCCTTCCACCCCGACTATGGTTGTTTTCAAATCTGGACCCTGTAAGAGGTGCACCTGTGAAAAAGGAGGGAA